>JAOSBK010000005.1:6643561-6667119 GCA_027568895.1 Erythroxylum shatona | reverse complement strand
AAACATACCTGGGTCCTTCTCCTTTATCGGTAACTTGCCCTGCAACACTGCTGAGACGTTCTCACTCATCACCACACACTGATTGCCTCTCATCTTGGTCATGCTAGTAACCAAGTCCTTTAGAAATTTGCAGTATCTTGGAGTTTGTCTAAGCAATGTGAGAAGGGGGATAGTGATCTCCACTTTCTCAAAAATCTTTAAGATCTCCTCTTCATTCTACAATTTCTTCTTCTTAGCCAACCTATGTGGGAATGGTGGCCTTTCTGGATTAGCTATCACGATTTCCTCGATTTCTGCTTCTTTTTCTGGCTCGACAGTTGCAACATGGTCATGTTGAAGTTTCTGCGATCCTCCAGCACTTTCAATTTCTTTTCCGCTACGCAAGGTAATGACACTGATATTCTGGCTAGGATTGACAGTAGGCTGAGAAGGCAATTTCCCTTGATTTTGTGCAGCGGCCAGTTGACTAATTTGCTCTCTCAGCTCTTGAAGATTTTTACTAGTCTGAGCCTGGAAATGTGCTGAATCAGTCTGAAACTGAACCAAACTTTGTAATTGTGTATTGGTCGTCAATTGGGTCGTAGTCAACTGTGACATGAGATCTTCCAAGGTTGAAATTCGGTCGCCGTAATTAGGCCTCGGATATTGCTGCTGTTGCTGCTGCTGCGGCTAAGGTTGACACTGTTGCTGTTGCGGCTGAGGCTGACGCTGCTGACTACTCTGACCTTGCTGCCCATTCCCAAATCTCAGATTGGGATGATCCCTCCATCTTGGATTGTAAGTATTCGAATAGGGATCATATTTTCTTTGAGGCTGATAATTATCATTGATCGCATTGACTTCAGCTTCCACAGTATCATCTTGTAGAGTCAGACAAGCATCAGTAAAATGACCCTGAAATCCACAAATGTGACAAATAGGGACTTGTGGTCCCTTGGTTACAGCATTTGCATTGACATTATTGGCATTGGAAGAATTAATAACTTGTCTCTCCAACAATTCAGCAATCTTTTCAAGTCTACTTTCGAGTTTAGAACTACTTACCTCATGGACACCTCGAGTGTGTGTGTCCGAACGATACCCGAACTGCTGAAGATTTGCAGCCATTGCTGCAATTAAGTTTCTGGCCTCCTGAGGTGTCTTGTTCACTATGGCTCCCCCACTAGCAGCATCAAGAATCTTCCTATCATTTAGTAACATCCCATCATAGAAGTACTGAATAAGGAGCTGCTCTGTAATTCCATGCTGAGGATAACTTGCGCAAAGCCTCTTGAATCTCTCATAATATTCATACATGTTTTTTGTATCTCTTTGTCTGATGCCACAAATCTCTCTGCGTAAACTAGCGGCTCTGGATGCTGGGAAGTATTTTTCTAAAAATAATCTCGTCATATCAGGCCATGTATCCACTGTCCCAGGCGGAAGATAGTACAACCAGTCTCTAGCTGCACCTCTAGAGAAAAAGGGAAAACACGCAGCTTCAACTGATCCTCAATTATGCCTCTCGGTTTGAATCCAGAACATACCACATGAAAGTCCTTGAGATGTCTGTTCGGGTCGTCTGAAGGTAACCCATGAAATTTCGACAAGGCCTGAATCAACCCAGCCTTCAACTCGAACCCATCATTTGCAGCCCGATACTGTATACATAGAAGTTGATCCTCTACTGGTGGTGCAAGCATATCCCTCAGAGTTGTAGGAACTCGATTTCTAGCTGGTTGCGCAAGTGGAATAGGTTGCTGATCTGGCATCGCTGCTTCTTCAAGATCTTCCAATAACTCGATCTCAAATGCAGGTAAATTCTTAGTTTGGTCAGGCAAGACTTGCGCAGACATAAAAGCTTGTCTCTTACACAATTTAGTGGCTTTCCTTAGTCGTCTTGCGGTCTTCTCTATCTCCGTATCGAACAATAAATCACCTGCAGAAACACAATGCCGCATGCAAACAACTAAAGAAAAATTGATTAACAACACAAACAAACAAAAACTTAAACACTGGTCCCCGGCAACGGCCCCATGAACGTCAAGTTAATCACAGTCTTAGGAAAATTATTGCGGGTAGAATATCAAAAATATTTCTTCACAAGCTCACTGAGAGCATTCAAGATGCATATGCTAAAGCAACTAGAATTGCAGAAAGGTATGCTTTTTTTTCATGTCTTTCAACACTGACTTTTACCAATCCTCCCATGCTTCCCTTTTGGCCAAGAAAAAGGACAAAGTTATTTCAGATTCATATGACCTAAGACATTATAATCTTTTTTTCTTATTTGGATTGATCAAGTCCTGTCCAGTTGCTAAGGCATGTCCTAGATTTCCTCATTTGTGAAGATCATTTAAATAATCAGTATATTGAAATCATTTTGGTCACCTTTTTAGTGGACATAATTACAGCCTTATTTAAGTGGCTTGTAAGGTCTCGTTTCCCCCCTTTTTATGTTGCTATTGGTTGAATTATCATCCTTACCCTAAATTAATTTCTAAGTAATATAGGAAAGTAGAATTTGATTCCAGGAGATTTTAGTTTGTCGATCGTTACAATAAATATAAGTCGAGGAGGGAGGGTTGTGAAATTTTGTGATAAGGAAAATAATAAAATGAAAGTTCTTAATACAAAAATCTTAGTTTATGGCTACTTCTAACTTTTAGAACTACAACTAATCATCGACAAAAAATAATTATTTTATGAATCATATATTCGATATGGTACTAAATTTCTATCTTTACTTATGATTAGTTAATTAAAAACATGTAATTCAATTAATACTTGTTGCTTAAAAACCTTAAATATGATCCAAAATTTAATTAACCAATATATTTAACAAAAGAAAAACTATCAAAGAAAGATAACACAACATTCGTAGTTGTATTTAATCTAGTTGAATGATTTTCCTTAGAGTAATAATTTCTAATGCAACAAATTAAAACTTCTAGCTGCTACAAATGATTAAAATAATTGAACTTTTATGTATTCAAATCTTAATCTAGCATATGATCATTTCAATCAATATATTAATTGCACCATTGGAAATCAATTAAAAATATCATAAAATAGAAGCATAGAAAAGAAATTCAATACATGAATAAATGAAACACTATGTGATAATACCCAATTGCCTTCCAATCTTCAAAGTTCCAAAAGGGCTTCCACTTCCTTTAACCAAAAATAAAATACTTAACCAATAATGGTCATTCCTATGACTAGCTTCCAAAGAAAAACTACTATACTTAACCCTATGTGAAAATCTTATAGTTATGATTCTTTGGATCCTCCCATATCATAACTTCATTGGTTTCGACCCAAATCTAGCCAAGATAAGGTTTAAACCATTTTTAACACAATTTTGACTTGCAAATTTAAAGTTTGGAAATTAAATTTTCTACTTAACGTGTCCATACCTTAGGTAATGTCAAACTATTTTTTAATATTTCAATTTGATTCCAATAATCTTATTCAAATTTACAAATAAAATATTTTTTAACCTAAATCTCCTTGATTCACCAATTATTCTTGAGATTTCTCTTCCCCTTAAATTTTTGGATTTAGATTAAGGCTTATTTTTTCTTCAGTCAAATAGCATCTTTAACCCTTATCTTGAAACAATAAAAATTATGACACATCAAATTCCCCAACACCTAAACCTTGCTTTTGTTAAGCAAATGAAAAACTAATAAAACAAGATAGCTAAATAGTTTTTTTCAAATCACTTCTTATGAGATTAAACTATGAACACTCCTCAAAACTTAGACTGAAAAAGAATTGAGCATCAACATATATCAAAGTTAATTTTCGCCAGAAAATATGAACAAAGACAATTAAAGACAATCTTAGTCAAAAACATGCATAAAGGCTTGGTGAATTTCTTATGGTGTTCCCTTTAGGCTTAAGTGTTTACTCTTAAACTCTTGTCACAAGGAATACACCACTATAAACTTTCTCATGCACCAAATACTCTTACCATCAATACATAAAGGCATAGATCAAAAGGACCTTTTTTTGGGAAAATGAATAAGGTATTCTATTTACTATAGCTTAGCTATCACAAAATTTACAAAAATATAAAGATAGACTCGTTACTGACGACCTGTTTATCTAATATAAACAAAAGTACAAACATCTAGGAGTATAGTGCTAACTATTTATCACATGACTGACTAATTAATAGCTATCTTCAAATGTTCCATCTCGTTCTCAAGCAAGGGGTTATTAAGTGATCAATTTTTCTGGACAATATAGTTGCTCGAATCCAGTTCATTATCTTGTTCGCTAGGTGATATTTATCTTCTTTGGCTTGGTTGTGCACTCTCCGATTCCCTTCTTTCCATAACATATAGATGGTAGTGAAAAATGCGACTTTGAGGAGTGTTATGTTTTCTTTACCCGGTTGCAAATGATTGATAAACCATGTCAAAGTACTCTCTCATTCGTAAAGATGGTTTACCGTTCCCACCATGTATTGGATCCTCCTCCATGTGGATTTAGAATAATCACAATTGAAGCATAGATGGTTTCTATCCTCATCTGCATTTTGGCAAAGGACATAACATGTATTTGTCAGATTGAAGCATCGACGTAATGTCCGTAGCCTGTTCCTAATAGCCAACCAGTTAATAATGGACACTTTGGGATTCGTTGCGTTCTTTCATGTCAGATTGTATCAAGGGGACCTGCGTAGTATTGTTTCTGAATATACGACAACAAGATTCATTAATAACTGAACCTTTAGAGTTTGGTGTCCAGCATATTGAATTGTCTAAAGTTGTATCCCCTAATTGAGGAAGATGGTCCTGTAGAGAGGAAAATCCCCTGAAGTTATCCCTCCATTCCCCATTGATAATTAGATTTGATACTCTTGCTTTCAAAACACAGGCGGTTTCGAATATGTGCATAAATAGAGTTGTTTATGAGGGGGCTAATCTCCAGCCAATTGTCAAACCACACCCAGGTACTTCCCCTTCCATTAATTCAATGCTTAATATAAGGATATAGCCAGTTCCTAATCTTCAACATCTCATTGAAGAACTAAGAGAAATGAGCAGAGTTATCAAGTTACCAGAGGTTTTAATTTTGGAAATGAATTTGATGGACCCATTTTGTCCATAAAACTTCCTTATCTGAAACCAGTCTCCACAGTTTTTTGCTCAGTAAAACTTTTTGCCTTGACACAGTTGACTGGATGCTTAGGCGTCCTTGTATCTTTAGGAGAGTGATGTCACTCCACTTAACTTTGGCATTTCTCCCTGATTAACATCAACCAAAGCATAGAAAAGCTTTAAGCAAACAATCAATTTCTTTGATAATCTTATGAGGTAGAATCGTATGAGCTAACAAGTATGTGTGTAGGCTGCTCAATACTGATATAATTAAAGTGATTATCCCTACATATGATAGAAATTGGTTTTGCCCAGAGAGGACTTTGCCTTTTGTCTTCTCTAAAATTGGGATACAATTAACATACTTAAATTTAGAGGGAGAAATGGTCACCCCTAGATATTTCATAATAAGGGGATGGATATTCAGCCCCGTAGCTCTACTAAGTTCACTATAATTGTGCACATCAGCTGAAATAATTATGCAACTTTTCTCCATATTTATCTGAAGATCAGACCACATCGAAAAAATCTTCAAAAAGTGTATTAGTATATTAACAAAGGTTATATCTATAACATATAATATCATAGATCGTCTGCAAAGATTAGATGCGTGACTTGTAAATCGTTACATTTCTGATAGTATCTGAAATTACCATTAGACGCTATAAGAGAACGAATGACGCTCGACATGCCATCCATTACCAATGTAAAGATGTAAGGGGATAGGGGATCCCTAATAAATGTGCTATTTAATTCTTACAACATTTTGGAATTATGAAGAATTCCAACACAAGTTAAGCAACCAATTGACTCGTGATGTCCCAAGAATGTTATAAAGGGAGAATTATAGGCTACAACCACAAATATTTAATATCAAACAAAGTGTGGAGCTAAGAATGTGACCAAGTACTCATCTTTCAATATACCATAGCTACAATTATTCTCTTATTAATTTTTATTATTTAATATTTCGTTTTTAATAAAATAAAAAAATTAGTATGGAAATGACGACCATAGTACAAAACTAATACAATATGAGTAGTTTGGAAAACAAAACTTATAGCAAAGTTATTCTTATTCCCTAAATAAATTAAAGTTACCTTATTAAGATATGTAGTTAAGTGATAGGACATATGATAGGTTAGGTTTGTTATATAGGTTTAATACAAAGAAAGGGATTTTTAAAATAGCTCAGAGGGGTTGAACTAAGAAAAATTAAGTAACGTGACTTTTTAAGTTAAATGGCTAAAATAAGGAAAGCTTTTATCATATTCAAGCTCTCATACAATCATAGCACTTCAAATTGGTTCAATTCAAGTTCTAGAGGTATCCAACTGATAGAGAATTACATACCAAAAGAAATGGATAAACATAAGATGTTTTTATACTAAAGGCTTAAGTGCTCACAGGTTTCAAACAAATTTACCTAATCCTCATGCAATACTTTATCAATTAATTGTTTGTCTAAGTGCATACCCTGGTTAGTTGTTTCAACTTATCAATGTGTTTACCCTTCATCTTAATTAGTTTTGCCTCAATTTGCACACTTATTCCAATTCATTCAAAATAGTTTAGTTAAAATCTCTTTAGTAAATCTTATTTCATTAATTTCCAAAAGTATTAGGTAAAAACAAGAATTTAAAAGAGAATGTTCATATAGCCTAAAAAATCAAAAATACCAAAAAATTAGATAAATTATCCATCTCCACACCTATTTAAAACATTGTCCTCAATGTTTAACAGTAAACCACAAAAAATAGAAAAACAGGAAATGAAATAAAGAAGAAAAAGATATTGCCATATTTTTCTCTTTGTTTTGGATGGGAAATTTGGCGAGGGTGCATGGTGAGTGGCTTGTCCAGGCATGGCTTATGCAGTAGCTAGAGACTAGATATCCAGTATCTTATTGAGAATTGGGGGATTTAAAGCTTTATGTGTATGACCCTATATGATAATTTTACCTCAGGAATCATGACTTCACACAATTACAAACACTTGCACATTTCATAGTACACGATTGTGTCTAATGTTCACATAAACATGTCCTTACTTTACATGTAAATGTCTAATGTTCACACAACAATAAATAGGTAAAATAGCATCATTTAATCTTCTATTTACAGATAGTCACAAGCTTTGGGAGACATGATTGTGTCCATTGCCTACACTAGAGTGTTTGTTAAGAACAATTCCAAATCCTCATTTTCTTCTTTGGCTCTGCCTAAATTTTTGGGCTTTTTGTATTCATAAAGGCAAGTAACACCTAAAAAAACTAAACGAAAATCCATATATGAATTAAACAAAATAAAAGATAAACTTAGGGTACCTTCTAAAAGCGGTTTTGTTTAAAGTCGTTAGCTTTATGGTACAATCATTCATTCGCAGTATCATTTTCCTTTAGCTCAAAAACATCCTACACGAATGAATCAATGAGATTGATTGAAAATACAGGTTGCTCTACGTTAGGAGATTTCATCATATCATGATTTTAAAATTTTATCACTTCCCTATCAGACTCTATTGTTAGAGCTCTATCATACACAACAATTTTTGTCCTTGTCATTTTCATAAATGGCCTTACTAATAGAATTAGGGTTGTTGTATCACCATTTTCTGTGTCTAACACATAAAAGTCAATAGGGAATACAAATTGTTCATTAATTTGTATAAGAACATCCTCTGCATTAGATCTGTCAACCAACTGAATTACTACTCTTGTTTTCTCGGGTGGTTGTAAATTAAGTGATGAATAAATAGAATAAGGCATTACATTTATAGAAGCACCCAAATTCAACGTAACCTTTTTCTATCTTAGTACTACCAATAATGTATGGGGCGAAAACATACTTGGGTCTTTAAACTTCTTCGGGAAATTTTTTCAAATTATAGCTAAAACGTTTTCATTCATTTTACTTTTCTCAAATTTTTCACCTTTTTGTTAGTTGTGCAACTTTCTTTAAAAAAATTTACATACCTTAACACTTGCTTAATGGCATCAGACAAAGATATATTGACATCACTTTTTTAGAAAGTTTCATAAAGATTTAAATTTCTATCAATTTATGATCATCTTTCAGAGCTTCTGGAAATGAAGGTTCACTCTTAAAATTGCTCACAAAAGGAGACTTACCTTCCTTATATTCTGGTTCAGCCAACTGATTTTTTAACTCTATTTTGGTCTCTTTTGGTGTGAATTGTACCTTATATTTTGACACTACCTTTTTGCCACTTCTTAACATTATAACACTTCCATTTTCTCTGTGATTCATATCTGTTTAGAAGGGTATTTTGCCGTTGTTTTCGGCTTCCAAATGGCTAATAAAAATGACCATTTGTCCCATTTAATTCTCTAGATTTTTTATACTTGATTAAGTTTCAAGTTAAAATTTCAAAGTGCTAGCAGCCAAGTTTTTAACTATTTCTTTAAGATCTTACATGAACTTGAAACTTAAATCGGATGTGATTGTTTTCTTAACTCGTTAGAAAAGAAGGCTTATTTGGCTAGTTATATGCAGCTGAATAGGTTGTTTGCCCATCTCTCCACCTCAAGTTTGGATGGTTACTCCAACTGCGATTGTTTGTCCTAGAAGAAGGGATTATTGTTTTGTAGAGGTTGTCCCTAAACAATAATCATGTTAACTTGCTCTATAAGGTCATCTTAAAGTGTTGAACACATGTCAGTTAGATGCCCTATAACTGAACAAATCTTATATACCTTTGTTGTTTCCATTTTTCCTACTGTCAATTGACAAAAATTTGCAGTAAGATCACCCATACTTTTTTCAAAAGAAGAAATGTTTTTCTCATTAACTCATCAAGTTGAATAGTTCATCCTAGCACTAAATTGTTAAGAGTTGGATGTCATATTAACTATCAATGTACGCATCTCATTTGGTGTTTTGTCAGCAAGTGCTCCTCTACTAACATCATCGATAATAATCCTTTCAATTAGTAGAAGTCTTTAGTAAAAATCCTGAATTATGAGTTGTTTGCTAATTTTGCGGGCAATTGACATACAACTTTTTGTAATGTTCCCAGTACTTATACAACAACTCTCTGGTTTATTTTTTAATGCCACAAATCTCCTTTTGACTGCTAGCGACCCCTCAAAACTAGAAAGAATTTTTCCAAAAATTGTTTTCTTCGTTTCATTTTTATGTTGTAATGTTATATGGTAGCAAGTAATATAACCAATCTTAGGCATTGCCGTTTAAAGAGAATCAGAAATCCCTCAATTTGATTTGGTGTTCGATAATGCCATTAGGCTTCATTCTCGTATATGCGACATGAAATTCTTAAAGAAACTTGTATGGATCCTCACTTATAGTACCACAAAAAGTTGATAACAAATAAATTAAACCAGAATTTAATTCAAAAGTACAATGGCATCAAAATTAGGAAAAGTTATGCAATAAGGTTGTTGTTTCAAATATGGTTCAACAAGGTCTTGTAGTGATTGGTTGTTCGTCCTGGTTTTTATCATTTCAACAATTATAGCACTACAGTGTTTTCAATTTTTTGTTTCTTTCCTCAGCTTTTTTACAATCTTTTTAAGCTCTAGATTATGTTGTAAATTAACTTCCTTCAAAAATCTCATAACAAACATTCAATCTTAGAATTGTCCAGCGATAACACCAAAATTTTGTAGAATTGTCTACTGTACCTCAAATTAATTCCTAAATTTTTGCAATTAACAACCATAATATAAGAAAGTAAGAGTTGATCCCATGAGGAATTCTAGCTTGTTAATCATTATGAATGAAAATAATTAATAAAGGAGGGTTATAAAAATAATGTAATAAGGAAAATAATAAAATGAGAGTTCTCAATAAACAAACACTAGTTTATAAGTGCTTCCACCCTAAAGAACTACAATTAATCATTGGCACAAATTCATCAATCATATATTTGATGTGATACAAAATATTTGTCTTTCCTTAGGATTGGTTAATTAAAAACATGTAATTCCATTAACCCTTATTGCTTAACATCTTTAGATTCAATATAAAATTTAATTAAACAATAACTATAAGAAAAGAAAGACCATCGAAGCAAGATAACATAACATCTATGGTTGCATTTAATCTAGTTGAATGTTTTTCCCAAGAGTAATAATTTCTGGCACAATAAATTAAAACTCCTAGTTTCTACAAATGATTAAAAGAATTGAACTTTACATATTGAAATCTTAGTCTAGCAAATGATCATTTTAATCAATAAACTAATCACATGTATTAGAAATCAATCAAAAATAATCATAAAAATAGAAGTATAGAAAAGCAATTCATTATATGAATAAATGAAATACTCCACAATAAGATCCAATTGCCTCAACTTTGAATTCCTTCAACCAAAAAGACTTAGCCAATAATAGTCATTCCTAGGATTAGCATCTAAAGAAAAACTGCTCTAATATCTACTAATGAAAGGAGGAAAAGAGAACTTTGAGAAGTTAGAAAATGTAATTGAAAGATGGGATGATATGCTCCTTCCAACCTTAGCTCTATTTATAGCCACTTAACCCTATGTGAAAATCTTATGGTTGTGATCCTTTGGATCCCCTAAATCAAAAAGTCATTCATTTCACCTAAATCTAGCCAATACAAGGTTTAAACCATATTATCACAATTTTCATTTGCAAATTTGAAGTCTAAAAATTTCAATTTCTACTCAATGTTCCCACGCTTAAGATCACGCCAGACTGTTCTTTCCAAATTTTAATTTGATTCTAATAATCTGATTGAAATATGTAAAATAATTTTTTTTGTTATTATTGCTAATATTTCTCCTTTATTTAAATTTTCAAGTTTAGATTAAAGTCCAATCCTTTTTCCAATCAAATAATATCTTCAACCCTTATATTGCAAAAATAAATACAATATTGAGTTTGAACATATTTAAAAAAATTATGAAAGATTTTGAATGCTAAAAATTAGGCAAAATTATGACATATCAACTATCATATGTATGGTTTTCTTATGGTCTATATCTTCTGTAATTGATATACCTATACTTAGTGGGTTTTACCTCACAATGCCTGCTAAAAACATTGTGGCCCTTGTTAGGAGAAATGCTTCAGTAAAAAGCAATATTGTCCCATTCTTGTTAGGTATGAAATGCTTTTCAACTTTTTTTTTGTTGCCTACGAGGTGTCCTAAGAGTGTCTTAATTATGGGAAGGTACCTTTAAGCCATCCACATCTAGACTAATCCCCATTTGAATCGAGTAAGTCCCTTGTGGGAGGTCAAGCTCTAGCTCCAAGTTTTAAACGGCTGTATACATGAGGTCGGATCAAACCCGCGATCTCACTTAAGTCAGAAGAGCCCTTTATCAACTCACCTGCGCCCTGGGGTTAATGCTTTTCAACTTTTAATACACTTAGAAGTACTTTTACATATAACCGTGAGCATTACTTTCTTGAATATTGAAAAAGTTATAGTTTGCTGGATTTTCAAGGGGCATCCAAGAGACACACAGGGTGGCGTCATTGGTCCTTGAAGATGCTATTTCAAAAACTTACAAGTTGGTTACGTTTTATGTTGGCAACAAAGTATTGGAGCTGTATAGGTTCTTGTTGAAGAAAATACTTAAGCAAAGCTTTATACAAGGAATGGCCATTGGTTTTGCATTTGGGTTTTCACAATTTCTTCTTTTTTCCTATAATGCCCTTCTTCTCTGGAACACTGCTCACTCTATAAAGCATAACCATGTGGATTTGTATATAGCTCTTAAGGAGTATGTGGTTTTCTCCTTTTGCTACATTTGCATTGGTTAAGCCATTCAGGTTAGCTACTTACACTCTTAAGTGACTAAACTTCTTCATGTCAATATTTGAAATTATAGATTGGGTGCCTGAGATAGATCTAGATGATAACTCAATATTAAAGCATGTTAAAAATGCGCCTTAGATATTTGATGTTAAATAATTAGTTAATGGACCACGTCTTTGGGAATTTTTTTGTTTTACTCCTTGTTTCCAATAGTTAGTTGAGATTAGCTGGATATTAATAAATTATTTTATTTTACTATTATATTTTAACTCTATGTAATGAGCAATGCATTGAATAAAGATGTGCTCATAGAAAACATAAAGACCTGTGTTTTTTATATTTGTTTCAGCTTCTTTATTTCAATTTTTACCTCCTTCTTCTATCCAAAATCAATAGATTTGTACCAGAGCATTTTTTCTTGTGGGATTTGTGAGTTGAGTGAGTCTATAAACACAAGTCAAGCACAAATACAAAACTAGAACAACCATCCAAGCAATGGAATCTGAGACAATTATCTCACATATTTTACCACCATTTTTTATGGTGATGATTATCAAGCCTGGGCTATTAGAATAACAACTCATCTTGAAGAATTGGACCTCTAAGAGGTTGTAGAAGAGGACTTTGACATTCTCTCATTGCCGACAAATATATGACAATAGCTCAATAGAAGACCCATAAAGAAAGAAAGACTAGGAAATTCAAGGCTAAAGCCTATCTATTCTCAGTTGTGTCAAACACAATATTCACAAAAATTATGAACTTGTAGTCTACAAAGGATATTTGGGATTATATCAAAAAGGAATACCAAGGGAGTGAAAGAACAAAAACCATCCAAGTGCTCAACTTTATCAAGGAATTTGAAATGCTAGAATTGAAGGAAATTGAGATCATCAAAGATTACTCTAAAAAGCTATTTGGTATTGTAAACAAAGTAGGTTACATGATAAGGATTTTTCTGATGAACAACAAGTTCAAAAAATTATTGTAACTTTGCTTAAATAATATGAGTCTAAGATTTCTTCATTAGAAGAATCAAAGGACTTACTAAGTATATCTTTGGAATTAGAGAGTGCATTGTAGGCACAAGAGCAAAGAAGAATAATGAGAAAAGAAGAAATCATTGATGGTGCGTAGAACTGGTACTTTAGGAGGCAAGGACAAGAAGAACAATGATAAGAACTGGTACAACAAGCCTTACAGCAATTAAGGATGAAATGGACCCACCTTGTCCGCACTACAAAAAGACAAATCATCCTTAAAGGAAATGTTAATGGCAACCTGATATCAAGTGTAGAAAATGTGGTCAGCTTGGGCATATTAACAAAATTTGCAAGGCTCAACAAGTAGAAATTAAAGCAAAAGTAGTTGATGTGAATATTGAAGGGGAGTAATTGTTTGCTGCCATATGTTTTACAAGTAACAGCTCTAGCGAATCTTGGCTGATTGACAATGACTACACAAATCACATGATCAGTGATCAAAAGCTCTGTAAAGATCTTAAGAAAACAGTCATCTCTAGAGTAAAAATAAGAAATGGTGAATTTATTTTAGTTAAAAAGGAATTATCGTTATTGAAAGCTTGACATGTTTTAAGTATATTTCTTATGTTTTATATATGCCCAATATTGACTAAAACATGCTCAGTGTTGGACAACTGATTGAAAAAAGACTTCAAAGTCATATTTGGAGATAAATATTGTTTGATTAAGGATACAAAAGGGAGAGATATATTCAAGGTGAAAATGAGAGCAAAAAGCTTTGCCTAATTAAATCTAATGACGGAAGAGCATATAACATTTTTAAGTATTATAAGCAATGTAGAATTATGGCATAAAAGGCTGGGGAAACAATGTAGAATTATGACATAAAAGGCTGGGGAACTTTCATCATGTTGGACTTCTTTATATGTAGAAACACAATTTGGTGAAAGGTGCGCTTATGTTGGAATATAAGCTAACTGATTGTGTGACTTGTCAATATGATAAACAATTTAGAAGGCCCTTCCAACAATCAGCTTGGAGAGTAATACACAAGCAACAACTTGTGCACACAGATATTGAGGGCCCTAAAAAAACATCTTTAAAAGGTAATATGTACTACATTACATTTATCGATGATTATACTAGATTTTAGTTGGAAATATTTCCTCAAATTTAAATCTGAAGTTGCTAATGTGTTTTGGAAATATAAAACATAGGTGGAGAATTAAAGTGGTTATAAGATACAAAATAATAGATCTGATAATGGAAAAGAATACATAGACGATACTTTTCACAAATTATATGAACAAGCTAGAATTGAGCACCAAGTTGTAGCTTCTTATACTCTACAGCAAAATGGTATAAGTGAGCAAAGAAATCAAAGCATTATGAAGATGACAAGGTGTATGTTACATGAGAAGGAGTTGTTAAAGAATAATACTGTAATATCTAAGTTTATAGATACAAGTGTGGGTACCTATGACATTCTGCATACATTTATGATAATTCTTATATAATTGTTTGTTTGTTTTGTAAAATTTCATGATTGATATGTGTGGTTGTTTTTTGTTGTGATTATGAAGGAGGAAGAAGTATGTAAGACGTGTCACTTGATGGATATGCATCAGAACCACAAACACACCAATTTGAATAAAAGAGATGATTCTGATATATGTTGGAAGCTTGATGAGCTCCAAATAAATTTTACAAGATTTTTTCTCACTTGCAAGAGCTACGGCTCTTTTTGCTTCTCACGTTTCTCACTTGTAATATAATGCTACACTCTCTTTTTTTTATTCACCTTGAAAAACTCTCAAAGTACAAAAGTGCACTAGCCTTTATATAAAGGCATGTATAAACCGACATAAGGGGGAGGGGAGCATTAAATGAAGGAACATGTGTCTTTGACTCAAAGGTTGGCAAATCAAACTTTACTACTCCTATGACTCTTACCTATTAAGTAACTACAATTCTTAGCTAATAAGGAATTATTTGGAGCCATACATTTGGAGCTATACATGTAAAAGAGAAGGAGAGTTTGATCTCTAACAATATATTATTGAGATATGTTATGGACAAATTCTAATTGATACTTAACTCTTAGTCAAGTCCTTGTTTTATCTATATATATAGGTATTGAGTGATGGCTGATCTATTGGTGATATTTGGCTCTCTCTGCAGCTCATTTAGACTAAGAAAGTCATATGAATATAGGAGTATAACTCTATGGCTGGATCATTGGTAATGCTTAGATCTCTGCAACTATTTGATGTGTAGTATTTTAAGGATTTATCCTTAAAGACTAGGTCCTATAAGTTTTCTTTCTCCACAATGTATTGTGTATTGCGTATGATTTGTCATGTTATCATATATGTGTGTTTATACTAATATAAAATGTATATTGTGTAAGTATGTCATTATGTGTAGTGTGTCAATATAAACTTAGGAAGGTTGACTCTTCTCGACTTTCTCTTTCAAGTCAACTACTACTAGCTTTGTAGTAGTTGACTTGAATAATATTGGTTGTAATATGTAGTTTTTTTTTTCACTTGTATTTATACTTTAGCATACACAATGTTATGATTTAGTATGTTAAAGAATTTTCGTCTGAAGCATGTTAATATTATTATAATTTACTATGTTTGTACTTATGTGTGACTGTGCTGTTATTTATTTATGTTAGTAATAGTCAGGCTGTGATTTGAGAGTTTTGACTTTAAAGTTTTACGTGTCAGTCACGCGTTCGAGTTGCAACAGATAATTGGTGTACTAATCATGTCAATTAATCTCTTACCTAATGAGTGGCTTCATCAACAATTTTTGGAATATTTGGATTCTCAGGCATGGCGATCCAGTCGGGCTCAATTGCATACATAGACCTGGTGCATCTGGCACCTGAACGCAGGCTGTCAAATGAGTCAGGAGATGAGCAATTGGATTGTCATCCATGCGGTTGCCACTAAAATAAGGACCAACGAAGATAGTGAATGTCAATTGTAGCCTCTGTATGTCTTCGAAGCAGTATATTAGATCACAATTAGAATAATATGAAAACACTTTTTCCATTGGATCCCTTTGTTTTTCTCCAGTTTTTGATCACCTTATTAGTGGAAGCAAATGCTCCCTGCCATATTATTTAATACTAATCACAATTTCTATATCCAAGATTTTGACTTTAAAAGAATCAGTTTACCCTTATTTCTGCAATTTGTACGATTTGCAGTGTATGAAGAAAGAAAGCTAATCCGTTCTGAAGGTGGAAGCCATGGTGTTAATGCAAGAAAAATGATCACTTTGTTGGTCTGCAATTACTTGCTGGAATAGATTGGTAATGCGAGGAACTAATAGAGCGAACTAAGCATAACTGAGATTGTAGTATATTATGTATTATTCATGAACTTCTTTAATCTAGGAAACAGAATAATCACTAGATTACTCAGTTTAAGCACTTGCTTTAATACAAAAGACAAACACTTGCAGGATTTCTTTTGATCAATTCTAATCTGCCTGACATTATGATTGAATTTTCACAGGTTCTTCTTGTTGTTTTGGAAGTGAAAGGATACCCTTGTCCTGCAAGCTCTTAACGGTTTCATATAGGCACTGTTTAACTGGTGTAAATTCCATCCCAACGTCCTTAAGCTTCTGATTGGTGAACTTGTAAGGTTTTGCTCTTGGGTTTTTCTCATCAGAGCATCTGCAATCGTAGGAAAATACAACCATTAGATTATGAAAAAGTACGTGAACCACTAAAACAGAATGATGATATTACTCCAGTTCAACATTTTTAGGCAGAAATAAGTGTGATGCTTATTTGACAGATTGATGATGTCTATGCAAGCCCAGGTGATTAAATAGTCCTAAATTCGGACATCAGAAAGGAACCAAAACTCTGTACGAGAATAACAAAACACATTTTTAGAGATGTGGGACCACTTATTGTCCTAAATCCTTGTCGTTTCTGTTCTATTTTTCACCGACTTTCCAAACCAAACATGCAAATAAAAGTCTTTTTGGGTTGGGGTCTTAATCTGACATAGACATGGGGGTTGGTGAGGCCTCATCAGCTGTATTGGTTTTATCTTCTCTTGATTTCTTCATAAATTTACAAATGACTCCCTTCCCTCCAGTTTGGATGAGGTCATATTCTTTTGTTAGGTGTCAAAAGTGGGTATACCAAGAACACAATAGAATCAATAAAGTAAAAGGAAGATGCCACTCCAAGCTCTATCCACCGAACTTAGTGTTGTTTTGCCTGCCAGTATCCACAGCGTGCTTCAATAGCAGCCAAAACCAATCATCACATAGACATATGCATCATTTTGGACACTTTAATGACGAGGACTTTTTTCTTTACCAAGTGTGAAAGCATAGAAGGATTGGTACCTACCACGTTTGGAGTAGGTGAAGCCCCTATCATCTCACCTCTTTCATCTACCCAAAAATCCGTAAACAAAGAAAGAAAAAATATATATTGGAAGGGTCTCCTTTTCCAATATTTTAATGGAAAAATAATTATAATCCATTGAAATCATATCTTCATGCACATAGAATATATATTTGATGAAAAGGGCGTGATTAAAAAAAATTTGTTGGATCCTTTCGGAGCTCCGACTTTAGTCTGGACCCACATGTAGCATGATTATCACGCCTCTTTGTCTTAACCGACCCTATCTTAGTAAGCAGGTCGACTTTGTTTTGTTTTCTTTCCTTTGTATGAAAAAAAAAAAAATTGTTGGAATAGTATTCAAACTTGTGGTCTCAGACTCTCAATGCTTAAACAAGAGTGACTTCATTTCATGTCACTTTTGGTCCCAATTGGTAATAACATTAACCACACAACAATGGCAAGGAGAACTTACTTGGACGGGATGGGATATTCTGGGAAGAACTTGGCGAGAATTTCCACCACATCACCACGGTGGAGCACGCTCTCGGCGCAAAGATATCGGCCAGAGGCGGAGGGTGTCTCAAATACGAGGATATGAGCTAAAGCAACATCTCTAACATGAACATAAGCTTGAACAGAGTTGGCGTACGTCTTGGTTGATCCATTAAGGTACTTGAGTATGTGAATAATGCTAGCATTCACCGTGGATTGCAGCAACGGTCCAAGAACCAAAACTGGGTTGACCACCACTAGGTCCACCCCTTTCTCTTTCGCCACTTCCCAAGCTGCTTGCTCCGCCACAGCCTTTCCATAGCAGTACCAGTTCTGAAATTTCCAATTTCAGTACCTGACCTTGTGCAAGTCTACATGTTTATGGTTTTTATTTTATTTGAAAAAAAATTATGATCGACCATGTTTCTGGAAGACAGTGGCTTGAAAAGACATTGGTTTAACTTGAGGATGATCTGAACTTGTCATAGTAGGAAGGAAAGGATCCTTGTAATTTGAGAAGTAGGAAAGACAGTTTATGCAAAAAGCCTTCAATTCTTTGACCACGTAAACAGCTTTTGTCTTTTAGTTCTTATTATAATACCCACTTTGGACTCCTACTCCGGACGTATTTGCCACTAGAAAATGATTTCTTAACAATGAAACCAGAGCACAGGGTTGATTTTGAATTGTGCATTACTATATCTGATGGTTTTTAGTTAGGTTCTGAAGGTTAATTGTTTGGTTAAGGGAAGCAAGCAAATGAACGAGTTTAATTGTTAACCTTAGTGTTCTTGCAAAACTCGAGATCGCTCCAACAAGACTCGTCGACGACAGCATCAGGATTTCTGTTGGGATCCATGTACACTGCTCCGATGGACGACGTGAAAACTACTCGCCGGACTTTGGCTTCAGCAGCTGCAATTATTACATTCTTGGTCCCATTCACGGCTGGCTCCACCATTTGTTCCTAAGAATAATAAAAACGAATCAGAGCAATCCAAACCATCACAATTCACATGTAAAAAGAATCCATCTTGGTCTCACATGCACAGAAAGTTGAACCAAACCCTTTTATTTTCCCAAATTAAAATTTAAAGCCTTCATGGCTACTTAACTTTTTCCATTTTAATTTCGGTTCTTAACACTTGATGTATGGTTTTTCATTACAGGAAAGTGATCAATGTTCTATAAAGTATGATGAAACATATGATTAGACTCGAAAAGAAAGTTAAAATGTTCAGGTATGGTGGATCCAACTAACAACCCACTAAAGCAATAATTGTGTCAAAAGCAAGGATTACTCCCCTATACTGCATTTTTTCATTGCAGAAAATCTTAAAAACTGTAGTTAATGGTTAGAAATATGTGCTTTTACCTTTCTCTTTTTTTTTCTCTTTATTAGACTCACTTCCCTTATAATTTCTAAGTTAGTAGGCTAATCAATTTTCTTTTACCGTTTCTTTAAATTTTGAAAATCTTTCTCACCATCCAAACAGAAATTAGGCACAGAAAAACGACATACTGGATCATCAGTGACTGGGGATGCAGTATGGAAAACACCATCACACCCACTAATGGCTTCCTTAAGACTCTCGTAATCAAGAAGATCAACCTTGCACAGAGTCAGTCTCTCCTTAGCACCTTCAAGCTCTCTCAAATGAGCATTCTTTGGATCATCTATAATAATCATGCAAACCCAACAACTCCATGAATATCTAAACCTTCTTCACTTTCCACTGTAGAGATATATTCCAATTATAGAAACACAAAACCAAGTTTGCATAAGATAAACTAACCTGGGTTTCTCATGGTTCCCTTAACAGCATAACCTTTCTCCAAAAGCAGCTTCACCATCCAAGAAGCAATGAATCCACCTGCGCCTGTGACACAGACGGTCTGGCCTTGGCCGGAAAGTGATGAACTGTCAGCTGTCATAGTTACTATAAATCTTTATTATATGTAAACTTTGTGGTTGGACTTCTGGAAATTGGTAGAGAGAAAAAAAACTAAAGAAGAGAGGTAATTAGAGAAACAGAAAGAGAAAAGTAGATGTTCGTAACGCAAAAGCAAGGCATGAAGAAAGAAGTGATTGTCCCATATATTTATATGGAAACAGGACTCACCTAACCCCGGTAAATACAAGGTGAAAGAGATAACTATCTTTCCTTTTCTTATTCTTCTTCTTTTCCATCACGCAATATTACAAAGTCACCATTGGGTAGTGACCTGCTTCATTTCTCCTAATCCATACATTAAAGCGGAAATGGAAATAACTATTTAAGAAAGTAAATTAGAGCTTATACATTCAAGAAATACGTGTGCAGATCATGTATTGATAACTGTTGCATCCATGGATTAGGTCACCAAATGATATAATCGTTGTTGATGATGTTAAATAGTAACAGCCCCATTTTTGGCATCCAGGGCTGGTCTCTGGTGAATTGAAACTTCAACGTGGGGCATAATCTATTCATAGCGTGTAATCAAAGTTGAACATTCCCAACATTTTATGCATGAAGTAGCTAGATGCTCAGCCCAATACTGCGATTGGCATTAGTGACAAAACATGGCATCTCCAAATCTTAAAGTGGTAGATTCGGCTTCTTTCTATGTAGACCAAGTCACAGGCTCTTCTTAATTCCAAAATGTTCGGAATCAATTTGAAGTGAATTCATTCATTAATCATAATCATGATCGTTGGTGATTGTGATATGAGTTTAATTACAAAAAATATAATTATAATTAAGATAAATCATGAAAACAGATCAGATTTCATTGCATTTATTAAACACAATATGAAGTTTGACAAATTATGCATGTCTTCTTTTATGTAGTTCATCTCCTGATAAAACATTTAAGCACAGAGGACCTTGAGTCAATAATTGAGCATGCAGAACAGGTGAATGGTAGGGTTCATACGAGGTATGTTGGAGAGTATTGGATGACATTTGGGATCTTTTGTTAGTGATTGTAAAGCCTGCCAGTTGTGTGGTAACTTTTCATCTAATCTTCAAATGTGGCTTTTATATCACGGAGAGTCGCCTTCAGAAAGGGACAAGCCTAGCAAAATAAGAACCATAGAAGTGGATCTTCTCATACTATGTTTTTTCATGGCCTAGGAAGATTTAGCATAATAATAAGAACAGACTGATTAGTATAAATTTGGTTCCAAATCATAAGTTCTTAATTCTATTTCTCATATTAGATGCATTCACATTACGAAAATATTAAAACAACATGGCTTTTATATCAAATCTTGTATGTAGATGTTCATAGAATAAACAGTATTTTTATAAAAATTACATATAAATGGCTACATATCAATACCCTAGCAAAATGGAGAGTTTTGTACATAGAATACTTTGACTTTAATCAGCTTATAACAAATTGAGGAATTTGTTTAGAAAATAAATGATTGAGATTCTTAAAAAGAAAAGTAAAAGGCACATAAACAAAATGATATCTCATAATTTAATTTCTATTTCAATAGTTTGAGTAAATACTCCCCTACGTGTAACATAATGAAATAGGTCTATTAAGATGGCTTCTCTAGATTCCCACACTGAACATGCCTGGTATAGGTCTGCCTAGCTACAATTCAAAAGGAGGTAGATCAAAGTCAAATCACAACTACCTTAACTATGATCAATTTAATTGCAGTTTCTTTCAAATTTTCTACTAAATCTTTCTCATTCTCAAAGTTATGTCTAATTTTTGGAGTTATTAGATTATGACAGATTAGGTATATCCCCACTCCAAAAGCTATATTATAATTGTAAATAAGACCTATTTCATTTTTTTTTTTTCATATTGCATACAGTATCCACTTGACTATGTTTAGTTAGAATCCACTAGAGTACGTTAAAAAATTAAAATAGGGGGCTTTCTTTCTTAATTATTTAACTCTCTCTTCCTCACTACCTTCTTAAGAAAGAAAGGTGTTAAGGATTTGCTTTATTGTTACATGAGGCTAATTAATATTCTATGTATGTGTTAAAGGACTCGACATCTTAAAGTGGAGACCAGGTCTCCCTAATCCAACATCGTTATGAATAACAATATTATAACATCTTTCTGTTTTCTCTCTATGCGGAGACAAGAAAAGCTTGGAACAACTACACGAGACGCTAGATAAGGAAAAGAAAAAGAAAAGATGACTTCCAATTATATGATGTAGAATAAGCCAACCACCTTACATGTCCAGTATAAGGTCATTATCAAAATGTTAGTTTCGTTTTAACTCACTAGTCTAGAAGGTTGTTTCATCATAGCAATGTTTATGTATCCCACAATTGTTTTACTTTTGTTGTTGACTCTTGATACCTTTAGTTTGTCATACGTTTCACATTCAGTTTCAGTACATACCTTGTAAATTCCACCATCCCAGTTATGGAAGAGACTTTTGAGCCTTTTAGTTACTTAGGAGGTCCTTAATAAAGAAGTATGAGAATAAATAAATGGGAATGGAACTAATGGTAATAGTTAGTTGGTTATTATGATTGATTGAATAGTTTTTTCATACCAAATTTTAGGTAGTGGTCCATACCCTCTATGTGTGAGACGAATAGGTTTGATTCCTACCAATACTAACTCTTTTTAATTTTTTAATTAAATATAATTAAAATATAATTAATTAAAAAGTAGTTAATTAAATATATATTTAATTAAAATATAAAATTTAATTAATTTAATTAAGATAAAATCTAATTAATTAATTAAAATAATTAATCAAGATAAAATATAACTAATTAATTAAAGTCTAATTAAAATATAATTAATTAAATGATTAATTAAAATCTGATTAATTAAATGATTAATTAATTAATTAATTATAATGTAATTAATTAAAATGTTATTCATTAATTACTTAAAATATAACATCATTTGCATTATTAGATAAATGTAAATTATATTAAAACTATATTGCTTGATTTTACTATAGCAATGGAATGGTAAATATCATGATTGTGTCGATGAATTGCACAATATTTTGGATGATTAAATTATATTTTGAGGATATTATGTAATTAATAATATATTGATGCAAAAAATACTAGAGTATTTTTTCTTCAAGAGCTATTGGAAAGGAAAAATCGCAATATGATTGATTTTAAACATTCTATAATTATAATTATGGTGCATAAATTACAAATAATCATTTAAAATATATTTAAAATTTGATATAAAATAAAATTTTATTTCTCAACATTTTTAACAAACTAACCACTATAAATGATAATGATAATCATTCTTTTATTTGAATCAACCATCATAATTATAATAATTATATTTATTCTCATTTTTTACTATATTTATTCTCATTTTTTTCTAATTAGCCAATGTAAACCAAGTTTGATATCAGTTCATTGTCCGACTGTAATTGCCGGCGTCAGATCCAAGGACGGAGACATGAGGGGCCCAGTGGTGCACTGGGCCCCCAAGTTTTTAAAAAAATAAATAATTTTTTTTATTTTTAATATATATATAATATAATATAATATATCAAAACCCTAATAACTATAAGTTGCCGTAAAGAATAAAAAGAGTAACGTTAATGTCAAAAAATAATAATAATAATAAAAAGAGTAACGTTGTTGTCATATATAATATATATAATATATTAAAACCTTATCATAGGTTCCTCTTTATTGCCGTCATCTACAATATATATAATATATTAAAATCCTATCATAGGGTTGCTCTTCTGAAAGATCTTAATAGAAGTCGTTGTCGTCAGTTCCCATCTGCTCTTTAGTGGATTATAGACAATCAGCTCTTGGATGGTTCATAGGGTGACGACTGACGATTGAAAAAGGTAAGACAAATACAA
>JAOSBK010000005.1:6618161-6639669 GCA_027568895.1 Erythroxylum shatona | reverse complement strand
GTTAGTTAAATGATTCATTCCATAAATTTTACTTAAAATATTTAGGTAATTTAATATTGATTCTTCAATTTTTGATATTTAATAATTTAGTTCTATATAAAAATAAAAAATAATGCAATATTATGTGATATATATATTACTTTTTATTTCTTAAGCAAAAGGCTAGCAACTTAAATTGGAATGTATTATATTCCAAATCTAAACTTAATGTTAACTTATCTTGATTTTATAAAATTTGATATGATAATTTATCTATAATATAAATCATATTAAAACAAATCATATTAATATAAAAAAACTTTTAATAGTTTAATTAATTGAATCAATTATAACATAATAATAATAATAATAGTAATAATAATAAAATGTTATATGTTTTTATTAAAATTATAAACTTAATTTTTGTTAAATTAAATATCTAAAATTTAAATTCCTATAAAAATATTCAACAAGATACTAATATATATAATATTCATACTCTTATAATTTTTTAAAATAATGCTCTTATAAATCATTTTACACATAAATAGTTAATACTAAATAACTAATTTTATTAAACATTTCTAACAAACAGCTAATATAATCGCTGGTCAAATTAGCTGATAAAATCAACAATCAACTAGCAACTGATAAAATCAACTAACAGTTAATGCAATTAGCTGTTTGTCAAACAGGGTCTTAATCAGTTAAACTTGAACTTACATACAGAGGTTTCAATAGAACTTTAAATCTCTTTTAACTTTGAGTAAGTGAACTTACTTCTTAGGATATATTCCAAAAATGATATCATTTTTTGTAGACAATCACAATCACATCGTCGTTCCAGTAATAAACAAGTACCGATTCGGCTTTAAGTAAATGGTTCTCCATAACCTATAAATTAAACTAAAAGAAAACATCCAGAATCGCCATTTGATGACCTGAACAACTCGTTCACAAACAAAAACCCGTTGATGGGGCTTTAATTGAAACTCCCATCTTTCACTACTGAACTTCATATGTGACCAACAGCCATGTTTTGCTTCCTCAGCTAGCTTTGATGTGTTGCTGGACAACATTAAGACCTTCACTTTCCTCCCCAAAATCCTGCAAACCAGTTAAAGAAGTAACATCAGCCCAAAAACTCACAGCGGAATGGCTAAAATAATACCTGAAAATTCAACTCATACCTTCACAACTACACAAGAGCAGCCAACCACCTTCCTGGCCTTGCCTTCGGAGTCGATCTTACACAACTGCAGGTAGGTGCCAACGGTACATTATGTTAGCTTCTATACATACCTTACAAATCATACACTATTTGCCAATAACCGTGAAACCTGTGTACCGCTACTATAAAACATGGGAGTATTGTAGAAACATATAAGTATAGGGCAACATTCAAACAAATCCTTGGACTTTAATCTCATTGCGTATTCAGCTCCCAAACCTTGAAACTTTTAAGGTCACATATGATTGAACTACATTCAAACTTTAATTTCCTCCTTAGATCTTGGAGTATAGATTTTGCAACTAATTGGAGTAGACAACGTGTCAACAGTGTGCAAAAATTGTTATCCAGATAGGTGCTTTACAGTGAAGAATCTATTAGAGTGCACAAATTGAAGACTTTCTGAAATCAGTATAGACAGCTAAAATAACAAATGAAAGAAAGAGTTGACAAACTAGTTGATAAAATATACTCACCCCGGCCCATTCCCCAAGGGTCTTTGCACTGGGGACGGTCAACAAACTCACACCATGGTCAGCACAAAGTGCTTTAACAACTTTGACATAGTCAGGCTGATTGCAGTCCTCTGCCAAAACACAAAGCTGGGCAGCATGTTTCTCAATTATTTTTGCACCTTCATGAAGACCTTTGGAAAGGCCACCGTGAGCCAGAGATTTTCTCAACACAAGCTGCAATGCGGTCATCAAGTCCATGGGCTCACCAAGTGGCTGAGCAGATGTCTCAACAGCAACAACACCCTCTTCACTGCAAAATTGTAGGTTAAATCAGCAAAGCTAACAGTACAACTGATGCTGTCCCTTGTTCTAGGTTTACATGAAATCAAAAGATTCCACGAAGACCTGATCAATGGCCTACTTGAACTTGATTGATAGATGAAAATGTGCTTTAATAATCATAACAAGTCCAAATAAAAAACAGAAGCGTATCACATTTCAGGAATGGTCAAGCATCCAAACAGTTATTACATGAAATAAAGTTGGGGACCTTCATAATTTGTGTGAAAGCATATATACTCTGTTTATCTACTAATCCTATAAGTCCAAAAGCAAACAAAGAATGCTGAAAACAACAGCAATTATCAATTCAGTGACAATGTGATAACCAAAAAATTGACCACGACAATATATGCCTAAATGCCAGACGATGTGTCACACAGGAAACAGAAGTAACAGATGTCATCTGAACATGCTTGAAAAGGAACACAAGTTACTTACGCTGCCATTCTGCTTGTCAATTGAGTCCAAGTTCTTTATTCTTCCTGCAGAAGCAAAAACCCCAAATGAAAACTCAATTAACGAAGGCTTGAAAGTTCTAATAGACGCTATCAAAATTGATAAAAACAACTCAATGTTCTTTGTTGACAAATATCTTAAAAAGAAACATCACTACCCTAAGTAACATAAACAACACTATTGACTATGCCCAAGAAAGATTGCAACTTTTTCATTAAAAAAAGTGGTGATAAGGAGTTATTAAAGAATCAAAATGATATCAGATTAGGCATAGAATGGATGCATATACGGCATCCATAGATTGAAAAGACACAAAATTTAAAGACAAATCATATAAGGAAAATTCAATCTTGTACTTAGAAAAGTTTGGCGGAAGATAAAGAAAGAGCGAATAAGGTAAGGAAGGGACACAAACCTTAAAGCAAAGAGGGCAGAACTCGACTGCGAAGCAAACGAAAGAAAGATTAATGCTTTGCAAAACCCTAAATCCCTAAATTTTCTTTGGGCCAAATACTGTTTGAGCCCATTTTTAACTCCCTAGCATTGGCAGAAGTACAAGTGCATCATTAAACCTAGAGTCCGTCTAAGACTTAATTTTAATATCCAAGTCTTTTTTATGGAAAAGAAACAAATTTCAATGTATAACCGATCCGTTCGATCGTGATTTACAAAAAAAATTGGAGGGAGGGAAGAATAACTAACAGCAACGTTCGGTTTTGGGATGCGTAGTACGAGGGTGGTTACTGAGACACCAAAAGTCAGTGCCATTCTCAATCTCTTGCAAGGCTGTAATAATCTGAAGAGGCTTCAAAAAATCCACGCCAACGTTGTCGTTAATGGCCTCCAACACCACTCTTCCATTTCCGACAAACTTATCTATTTCTGCGCTGTCTCTGTCGCAGGTTCTTTGTCTTACGCGGAACTCCTCTTCAGACATGTTCAAACCCCACAAACCCAGACTTGGAACTCCATGATCAGAGGATTTTCACAGAGCTCTGTTCCTTTCCAAACCCTTGGCTTCTATAATAGGATGCTCTGTTTTTCTCTCTCAAAACCGGATACTTTCACTTTCAGCTTTGTTCTCAAGGCCTGCATGAAAGTTAAGGCCTTGACGAAATGCGAGGAGGTTCATGGGTGCGTGATTAGAAGTGGGTACGAGAATGACGTTGTTGTGGGTACTGGTCTTGTGAAGTGTTATGCGGGAAATGAGTGTGTTGAGAGTGCGCGGAGGGTGTTTGACGATATGGTTGATAGGGATTTATTTGTGTGGAATGCGATGATTTCGTGTTATTGTCAGTTGGGGTGTCACAATGAAGCTTTGGAAATTTATGATAAATTGAGGAATGAAAATAAGGGTCTTGATGGATATACGCTTGTTGGATTGCTTTCTTCTTGTGCTCATTTGGGTGCTTTGAGTATGGGCGTTCACTTGCATAGGATTGCTTGTGAGAAGGGGCTTGATAGGGAAATGTACGTTGGAAATGCTCTTATTGATATGTATGCTAAATGTGGCAACTTAGATGGTGCGCTTTCTGTATTTAATGGGATGGGGAGGGATGTGTTTACTTGGAATTCCATGATTACAGGGTTTGGAGTCCATGGGTTTGGAGATGAAGCTACGTGTTTGTTTGAGCAGATGATAAGAGCAGGGGTGACTCCTACTTCTGTTACATTTCTAGGTTTGTTGTGTGGCTGTAGTCATCAAGGTTTAGTTGAGCAGGGTGTCAAGTATTTCGATCAAATGAGGTCTAAGTTCAATATTGAGCCTGGAATTAAGCACTATGGATGCATGGTGGACCTGTATGGACGAGCTGGGAAACTTGGAAATGCACTTCAAATGATTTCTAGTTGTCCTTTCCAAGACGACCCGATATTATGGCGAATCCTTCTCGGTTCCTGCAAAATTCACAAAAATGTGGCTGTTGGGGAAATTGCAATGAGCCATCTTGTCCAACTTGGAGCATTGAATGCAGGGGACTGCGTATTACTTGCTACAATATATGCTGGACAACAAGACTCACAAGGTTTTGCAAGGATGAGAAAACTAATAAAACACCACGGAATAATGACAACTCCTGGATGGAGTTGGATTGAAGTTTTCGAACAAATTCACAAGTTTGCTGCTGATGATATTACTCATCCTGATATGACTGAGACTTACGAGAAATTGAAGGAAGTAACACACAGGGCCATCTCTCTTGGTTATGTAAAGGAGGAGTCTCTATTCACAATGCCTGGATCCTGCTCTGAAGACTTTGTGTGGACTTCTAGCACATGCCATAGCGAGAAGCTGGCAGTAGCTTTTGGGTTGGCAAAAACTCCTGAGGGAACAACTCTGCGGATAGTGAAGAACTTAAGAATCTGTACAGATTGCCATGTATTTATAAAATATGTTTCTGGAGCATTCAATAGGGAAATAATTGTTCGAGATAGGATTCGATTTCATCATTTTAAAGGTGGATTTTGTTCATGCCGAGATTATTGGTGAAATTGGGTCATGGAAATAGTTTGCAGATGAAACTTGATGTTGTTGTAGCTAGAAACTAAAATTCTGCAATTTTATCGAGTTGCAGTCAGATGAATGGTTGGGTTGCATCTACAGGCGACTAAAACTGATTATTGTTGGGATTTCACCCATGGTAACATTGGATCATGCTTATCTTTCAGCACAGCGTGCAGCAATGGTGGATGCATTGGATGGATAGGAGTGACTACTTGATTTGATCTTCTTAACCCACGCATACATGGAGAACTTAAATATTTTATTTGCAGCGCAAGGCTGTTACAGCTGTTTCTTTCCATTTTTGTGAGACTAGGCAGTTGCGGCTTTCTTGCTAGCATCATATGCGAGGTAAACCTTAACCATGGAGTCATTGTCCCCCCATCTCCGATAAAAGTCAAAAGTTTGCATACAAATGTTTCTATCATCAACAAAAAAATTTAAGATGGGGTAATTTATTCTCTAAAATTGCTTCTCTAGGGTAGATTTCGGATTATGAGAAGTGCAATTATTCTATTATTACAACCTGTAATTTGGGAGCACACACTAATTTTTCTGTATTTTCTTACTGCAAAAGCTGCTGCTTCTATGATATTAAATCTAACATACCATGTTATCGAAATCATGCAGTTATGTGCTTTTGCAGGTCCATATGCTTCACCTCACCATAATATATCAATTAGAGACCTGGCTCGGCATGGATAATGCTGGATTTAATCTTTTCATGATGAATGTGAAGAGCATCCACTTCTTGGGAACAGCTTCTTTACGAGGTCATTTCTTGGAAGTCTCAAATAACATAAAAGGGTATGATTCTTCCTCGTCTGAGCAAATTGTGACTCAAGTGAAAAACTGATATTTCAAACCGTATTTTTTGGCATATGGCTGGCTCAACCAATACAGACAAACATCATGACGGCAATGATTGCTTTGGCCAATATTCCAAAAGTTCACACCTCGATCCTTGTTTTAAGGCGGCAACTCAGGAACAAGCGGCCACTAGCCATCTGCAAAGTTCGGTACAAGATGTTCCACATTTTCAACCCCGGAAAGATGCCACAAGTTAACGACTTGTTATAGAGTGTGCTTATAGGAATATAAACTATTTGGCTCGTAAAAGATGCTGGCTCGAGATCGTAGCGAAATTGCCTATTCCCCGTATGCTCTATTGTCCTATCTGTTCCAGACTTCTGCATCAGCTGACCAGCTTGAAACAAACTTCCGAACCAAAAGATGAATTAAACAAATGTAATTTCGTAATTCATGTTTATGAAGCGACCCAGTTCACTTTCAAAGCTGAAAGTGTTTTTTGTTTTTCTGATGCTCCTGTCAAACACCTGTTGTTCTTGTCAAGAACTGCACAAACAATAACACCCTGACTCCACCAGCGATTGAGGTACCACTGCAATACCATGGCAGGCCAACTTGTTTGATGTAGGTGTAAAACAACAGAAAAACCATAAAATACAGAAATAGTGTTAGCTAGTACGAAACTAATAAGAGGAAAATATTCATAAAATTAAAAGACTTGTTGACAAAAATTGTACAACAAACTGTGGATGCATTGCAACGGGTACAGTTGGATAAACATCTTTCTAGTAATTTTTTTTCTGTTTTTCAGTTTCATTTCTATTTTGCACCATTAATGAGCAGTCTGACCATTTTCAACGCCTAAACCGTACAATACGCCAGCATATTTCTCCAAGGAGCCGCTAAAGAAATTATCTTTCAATTTCTTGAATGTACATGCCGTGAGTAAACTATCTGAACCCGCTTGATGGCATATGCCAACTCTCTCCACTTCCAACAACTCTGCGAGTTTGTTCAACCCTCCATGAAGACTATTGCAGAACTTCATCAAGTGCTTTATATCATAAAGTGTCGGGAAGTAGATGTTGATCAAATTAAAGAACCCTGCTTGAGTCTCTGGCAAGTTCTTGCACGTCAAGAGCTTAAGCAAGTAGCCAAAATCATAACCACTATGAAATGTCACCCAATGCACACTATCATTCAAGACAATCCCTGATGACATCAAAAGCTCACCGAATCGCACTGCATCAATACCCGTTTCATTATTCTTCTTGAAGTCAATCCCACTTTGCCGCAAAAGCTCAATGGAATCATTAGCAAAAACGTCCTCATTCACATTGAATTCTCGAAAATTGAATTGCCAAATGCAATATTTGTCAGTTCCACAAGTAGGCAAATTCCCTTGCTCATCTGAAAACGTGAGACCCAACTGAATCAACTTCAACATATCCACATTTTCCTTCAAGGTTTTATAGTGATAGTCACTGCTGTTCTTAAAATTGCCAACGGGACGCAAGACAATGCCTGGAAACTCCGTGTCCATCGCAATGTAAGGGTAATCATCAACAATTTCACGGATAAGCGCGAATTCTTCTTCAATATTGTCATTGCACACCTCCCGAATCTGAATTGAATCGCCTTTCGGCAACAGCGACATTCCTTGGACACAAACCAGAAGGAAACCCACCGCAATAAAAAGCAAAATCACGAAACCCCAGGTCTCCGATCCAAACGTATAGTCAGTTTAGCAAACCCTAAGAAATCAACCCGATTGATATGATATCAACAAATCTGCAACAAAAGATCAGAACTTTAATGCATAATCACCATCTACAGAGAAAACCCATATCAAAAATAAAAAAGAAGAGATAACCCACTACAAATCAGAACACAAATGTAAAGAATCTAGACGCAGATCGGATGAAACTCGCATAAGACCAAAAAAAATCAGAAAAAGAAAATTTAAATAAAGATACATTAGAAAGATTAGAAGAAAAAGAAACATGCGGCCGACCTGAACTTTGGTAGATCAGAAGCAACAAATATCAGATCTTGACCAGCAAATTCTAGAAAGATAAGCGAACATCTAGAGAGAGAGAGACAGAAACAAAACGAGAGAGAAGGAGCGTTCCCTTTCTTCTTTCTGTCTCCCTGAGGCTCCAAGGTATGGTGTAATTATAAAGGTGAAGATAAAGGAAGAGATATTTTTATTTTTAATTCTAGCCTATTCATTATACTATTTGAAGGAATTGAAAACATTCAAAGAATTTGTTTACTGCACTTCTTTCTTTTTCTCGGGAATTGTTTGTTTGTTTCTAGAGAAAAAGAAATTTGTTTTTTTATGAAATTTTCTGGAATTTGTTAAAAGGAAAGTTTGAGTGGAAATTCAGCTATTGGTTAATCTTTTCCCTGCTCACCTCCTCAACACAGGGGGAGAGAGAGAGAAATTTCTGTTGAAATCTTCCAAGAGAAAAAAGGTTTTTCATTTTCATGAATTTGTTAATTTTAACTATCCAAAAATGAGAATCTTTTTGTTTGTACTTGGAACTTTCTAGTAGTTTTCATAATGCCAGCCTCCTGTACAACTTGATGGGCTTCCTCCACGTGGACTCTTTTAAACCTATTAACATATAAATGTTAGATTAGACAAAATAATTCATATTTCTTAATCTAAATATTGCTTTACAATCTTTAATTCGTACGTATTAGAATTTACATTTTTAATATGTTTCCTAGAGTATTAGTAGTCCCCCAATTATTGGGTATTTAGTGTTTTAAATGGTTTGGACTTTGGCTATCAAGATGGGAACAAGAAGATAGAAGCTAGTCAAGTTTGCACTCCTTCAAAAGTTGCAAACTTTTATGGTTTTGGAGCTACTATATAGATTAGTAATGAAAGAGTATCGAGAGACTCTTTGTATAAAGGAGCTATTATGTAGATTAGTATTGAAGTTCAGGCACTTGTTAAGTGAAGTCTTTTTACGTAGCCAATAGAGAAGAAAGAAAGATCATGTCATTGAGACCAGTGGAAGCACATAAACAGCATAACTAAAAGAGTCTCGTTTGGAAAAGAAAGTTGAGAAACGGTCAAAACTCCAATTCAGTAGAAAACATCACAGCATGCATTGTAAAATAGTTGTTCATCTACACATGATGACGGAACATCTGAGCTTTTCATAGAGGATGCTTCTGTTTTTGCAAGGACTCCACAGAGGAAGCTCGCTTTTGAATCCTCTCCTTGTTCTTCTTCCAGATCCAAAGTCACCTAGCAATTAGATCTTAATATTATATGGTTATGCAAGCATAGAATGTACATGCATGTGATGATTTATATTTGTGCTGCATGCATGTGTAATTTCCATTGGCAATCACAATAACGACGTTTTCATAAATGTCAGAAAAATATGCACTCACGTAAAAACCACGAAAAATGCCCTAGCACATGAAGGAATATGGAGCACAAGAAAGTGGTGAATGCCTGAAGTAATGTCCATAGTATGGCATGCTGACAAGCACCGATTTCTAATTTGAAGATAAAAGAATATTTTCCAATATCCTGGAATCAGAGACCTCTTAACATGCATTGCTCTTACTAGACAGCTGTATCGACAAATTGAGCAGAAAATTTAGATTTTGTTGGTTCCTTTCAAAATTAATTACTGGGTACCATCAGAACTACTATGAATCACCAGAATGTATTCAACAAGATATTAAAAATGGGTACCTTAGGAGGAAGTTCTCCTCCGCTTGCTGAACCTCATATTTCTGAATATGTAATTGATCACCTCTTTCAGTGTGGCTTTCCTTCCTTCTTTGGAGTTCCAGAGCTCTGGAACCACGTATCTTCCACTTGGATTATACTCATTTAACTCTAATAAAGCAGTTGAAACTTCCATGTATATCTCATCCCCCCATTCCTGCCTGAGATTTTGCAGCTTCTCGTCTGCCTCATCCACTACTTCAATTTCCTGCATCATGCAGCGTACTAAGTGACTACCAACCATTCAGCGCACCTCCTAAGGATAGTAAAACTAATATAATACCTGTGAACTCCCTTCATCCCTAATTATCTTATATGGATGCCACAATGGATCCTTCAATTTCTCCTGCCACAAGGTACACAATGTGGTGCCTTCAATATCTCCATCCTTTTCTGGAAACCTTTTTTTGCATGTCTCAATAAATTTCTTCGAATCAAGTTCTCCCATTCGTTTAATATCAACAAGTGAGCGGGTACCCAACATGTTTGGCAACATCTACAAACAAAATATGGCGAACAGTTATTCACCAAATAAAGAATCTTCTAGTGAGTGCTCTGAAGACTTATTAGTTTGTATTTTTTACCTAAATAGTTCTTTATATTATTTTCATAGTTATTTTAGTTGATTTTCACATTCATCCAATATGAGTCATCTACTCCCTCTTACTGACAGTCATCACTTCAAATGAATAGATGTTCTATAATCTTCGACACTCCACATATAGATAAAGCTATGCATATTTTATAGGAGCACAAAGTCTGAGGGAAAAAAGGAAACACAAAGAGTAGACCTCTATTAATTTTTTACGTGCTAGTTGAAGCTCATCATTGCTCTGGCGCTCTTTGACAATAAGAGCTTGATTCATAGATTCCATATCACTCAAATCATCAACTTTCTCCTTCAACTCAGCTTTCATCATTTCCATCTGCTTTTGAACTGCAGCATCATCTTGATCTCCAAGATGCTTCATCACCTGTAGTTTGCCTTTTAACTCTTGAATTTCCATTTCCACCTTCTGTTTGGCATCCAACTGCTTTTCTAACTGAAGTATCTTATCTAGGGCCCGTTGTTTCTCCCTCTGAAAATTGCAATGAACTCATCAGTAATCAACAATAAAGGAAGTATGCCACTTAGGTCTACAATAGCATGCACTTAAAGTAAGCAGCAGACCTTTTGTTCTTCAATCAGTCTCAAAACATTTTCGTCAGCCTTTTTCTGCTCCATTGATGCTAACTGGAGCGAATTGTGTCTCACGTCATTCTACAAGGACATAGAAAACGGTAAGTTCTGTGTGCACTTTTTAACTACAGATTATTCACTGATTTAAACTCCACCAACTGGACCTACAGAATTAGACTTCCAATATTTGATTTTCAAGAACCAAAAGAATTATAAGCATTATAATAATATGTCAGTTAACAATTGAATACCATACCAGAAGCTAGCTGCAATTAGAAATTATTATTGATGAAAACACAGCAGGAGAACTACGAGAGTTCAAATAAGTCAATCCTGACACAAACCAACTTTGTGCTGGATGGTTAACAATTCTTCATACGAAAAAAATTGGTGAGACATGTTACCTTTTTCTTCTCTTCCTCAAGTTTTTGTCTATCACGCTCTGTTTGTACTTCACGCCTATTCAATTCTTTGCTCCACTGATCAAGTTTCCTTTTTTTAGCCTCCAAGTCATTATTCAGCTTCTCCTGCTCTTCCAAAATGCCATGAATCTTATCACGTGCACGGCGCTGCATCTTCCTTGTTTCTGTGAAATAATAAAACGTTCGTATATCAAATGATAACCATTTTCCATAAATCCATTACATCAAAACAATTGGAAATGTCAACTTTTTGAGCCATGGAACCAGTAAAAATTAACTAGCCTTCATCATCCTCCACTCTCTCCAATATCCAGAATAATTCATTCAAGAAAGGAAAGTAAATGTTTATGTCCAACTCTAAGCATTAATGCAGAAGATACAGCTTGCACCATGCCGTCAAGGCTCAAGACGCAAATTTAATTGAAAGTTTCATAGCTGAGTGGGAGAATAACCAATAAGACCTAGGGTAAGTACACAACACTAAACATCCTTCTGGTTAAGATAAGAATATGCGATTTGAGATTAGTCAAGTATATATGCAAATCAAAACATAAATTTAAATACTTAGTGACAAACCTTCAACGAAAGCTTGGTGTAGATTATCTTTCTCCTCAAGCATCCTACTCAAAGACATGTTCTTCTCATTGTACTTATAATTCATCTCACTCAGATTCTCATTAGTCTGATCAATTTTGTCTGCTAGCTTTGCCACAATAGTGCTTCTACTCTCACGTGTTTCTTGGACAATATCAGAAATTGTTCTCAGCTTTCCTTCTTTACGTAGATATTCCCCTATTGCGTCTTCAGCAGTATAGTCATCAGCACGTGCACCCCATCCATAAGTCCTCAATCCGGGATTGGATTGCCTTTCCTTCCAGTCTCTTTTCCCAAGATTTACAGTTTCAAAGGACTTCTCAAAGTTTGATGTTGTCATGAACCCATTCCAGTCCTCATTAAACTTGACTATGCCCCATATTGTATGGTCATGTTCATTCCAAACTGTATGAACATCTAAAGGCTTGAAATTAGCAAACTTTTCCAACCAGTATCCACTTTCATGCAATGCAGCATTGCTTGGCTCAATAACCTTTTTGACTATGATTCCCATCCATGGCCAAACATACTGATCGGCCTGCTCTTTAATTTCCCCTGAAGTTGTAGCTATTAGAGCATTTTGTGAAGTGTGACCTGTTTCAGTTTGTAGATCAACTTCCAAATACTTTGCCAAAGCAAAATGATTTGCCTTCTGCTTTGCACTTCTGTTAGCAGAACCTTTAGCTACTCCTGATGCATGTTGAAGCAGATCCTTATACTTGTAATCTTGCTTCTTTTTTCCAGCACAGAAGGGGCATTTTAAGCCGTTAGTGGTCTTCACTATGTATTTTCCGGCTCTTAACTCATTATAGGGTTTGTCTTTGTAGTCATCAATCTCTGATTCACTAATGTCGGACTCTTCTTCAGAACTCCAATCCATCTGGTAAAACCCTGAAAATGATCTATGCAAAAAGCGAAATGATAAAATAATAACAATTAATACATGAACCTCAAATGACATACACAACTAGTTCTAGAAAAAGGTTTAGTGTCGTCTGACTTGAGTAAGCAGGACAGTTGACTAACATAAACTGTTTCTGCAACTTTAACATAAATGTCATTCAGTGAAGACAAACCCGTTCTACAATAATTTCAGATGAAGCAACAACTTTCTACACCGAAGGCCACAAACTTTTCAGAGCAAGCATACAAATTCAGAGCATAGCCACAAGTCCCCTAGTTACAAAAGTGAGCGTGGCAGAAAAATAAGATGTTACATAAAGAAAAAAGAAAAAAGAAAAATTCATCCACATACTAATTTCTTGTGTTGGGTTTAACCCATCAATTCATACACAAGTAGTTGCATCAACAGTTCATGAAATGTAGTGCCAAATTCCAATTTCTCCATATAAGAGGGAATTTTGGGTAATGAAATCCATGAAGCGTACACACAAAAAACGGTTTACCCACACAACTAGAACACCAGTTCTTTTAACCGTCGTAATTTACGTCTTATAATCAAATAAACGCAAATGTACACTTAAAACAAAGGCTTCATGCAAGCCGGAGAAATTTTAAAAAGAAAAGAAAACAGATCACTTCTTTATGAACTATTCCACCTAAGAAAATCATCAACTTGAAGTATGCAACAATGGACGCAGAAAAACACCAGATTTGCAGGTAAACCACCCAAAACAGGAAGAATCCATTTTTATGCTCCTTCAGCGCAAATACCAAAGAGAAGAGTTACCAGAAATCAGATTGAAGAACCGAAACGCCTGACAACACAGTAGTTCACAAGGCCAAAACTTGTGGGAAGAGACAAACAAGTGAATCCGAGACTCACGTGAAAGGGAATGAAATCGTTTTCCTTTCTTGTTACTCTGTTTGGCTCCGACGAAAAGGTGAGAAAATGGTGAACCAGTAAAGGGTAGTAGGCTTATAGGCTGAAACTTTACTTCTTTTTCTCAGTTCAGTTTGTGCTTTTAAAAATTATTATTTAGTCCCTCTTATTATATAATATTGGATTATTTAAAAATATTATCTTTAAAAAATTACATATTATTAGAATTTTTTAACCTCGCGAGATTTATTATAGGTGTTATTATTGTTAGTCTTCAGCTCTGTCCTCAAGGCCTGCGAGAAAGTTAAGGCCTTGACGAAATGCCAGGGCCGGGGTTCATGGGTGTGCGACTAGAAGTGGGTACGAGAATTGACGTTGTCGTGGGTACTGTATAAGAGATAATGAAACAAAATTTTATGACGTAATCACTACACTTTTTCCATTCATTGATTGATATATACAGGAATTTGTATATCTGTACAGCTAGAGTTTGTTACAACTGAATTGCGATATTTATTGTATATGTTACAAGTGCATTCTTTTACTATAAGGGAGCTGAGTTGTTGGGCTGAGCTTAATGGATCTTAGACTTGGGCTTGTTTTGTTTATATTGTTTTCTGTCCACGCACGAGGATAATAATTTGTCTCTTACATCCCCTCTCAAACGAGACCTGAGATTTGGGATAAGGTTGAGTTTGGATATGAGATAAGAAAAACGTGTGACTGTTAAGGGCTTCGTAAGCAAGTCAGCGACTTGATCTGTGGTGCTGACATATCTTACTTCTAAAACATCATCTGAAACCTTGTCCCGAATAAAATGAAGATCCAGTTCAAAGTGTTTGATGCGGGAGTGAAAGATTGGGTTGTGAGCTTAGGCATGGGAAAGTAGTGTTAAACCAGTTTTTTGAATATAACGGTGTTTCCTTTCAGAAACACCATTTTGTTGGTGAGTATAGGGATAACTGAAGGGATGAAGAATACCAGTTTGATTGAGAAAGGATAAAAAGGCTTTATATTCTCCCCATTGTCTGTAAGAATTGCTTTTATTTTGTGATCAAGTTGTAATTCAATGTGAGTTTTGAACCGAATGAACGTGGACAGAGCTTCAGATTTAAGTTTAAGAGGATAAAACCATGTAAACCGTGAGTATGCATCAATAAAGATGAGATAATATCGGTGACCCTCACTAGATATGTGATGAGAGGGTCCCTAAATGTCTGAGTACACAATTTCAAGAGGTTTAGTGGCGGTGATATCATGTGTAACAAAAGGAAGTTGATGTGATTTACCTTGCCTACATGAATTACAGAATTGAAGATTGCTAGGATCAAACTTTAAGTTCATTGATTTTGAAATCAAATCCAGTACATGTTTGGATGGATGACCAAGTCTAGTGTGCCAAACATTGGCAGATTTTTGAATATCGTAAGCTTCACATTTGCTGAATACATTAGCAGTAGGATTTTGAGGAGAAAGGGCCTTAGATAAACCAGAAAACAGAAGTAGAAAATGCAGACTATAATGGAGTAGTAGTTTTAAAGCTGTAGAGCCCATCTCGAAGCACTCTTTTAAGCAGAAGTTTCCCTGAAACATTATCCTTAAACAAGCAATAATTGTCAGTAAATTCCACTGTGATTTTGTTATCTTTTGTGATTTTAGAGATACTCAAAAGATTCTTAGTTATTTAAGGAACATGAAGAATTTCTTTTAAGGCTAAAGGGGTGTGTTTGTCATCATGAAATTGAATGAGAGAAGAACTAGTATGAGCTATGGAGAGAGTATTACCATTACCCACAGTGAGAAGATCCTTGTCTCCATATATTGTGCTGTCTGTGAGATTGTTCAAATCAGAGGTGACATGGTGGGTAGCACCATTGTCAACAAACCATGTTGAGTCACTTCCAGGATCCGTGGGAGTATAGGATGGTGGCTGATTGTGAGCAATGAAGGTCTGTGGACCAGATCTGTGATGTTGAGAGCTACCTGAAACATTATGAGACTGATGTTGTGTTTGCCAATTTGATGAATTATGTGATCCTTACCATGTTTGATTAAAACGTTTATAACATTTGAGAGCATCATGACCAGGTTTTTGACATAATTGACAGAAGATTCTTCCAGATCCAGACCATCTACCATTTCTGCCTCTACCTCCTCTGCCTCTATAACTAGATCTGCTTCCATAAGATGGTTGTCTATTAGAGTTATTATTTGTATGATAAGTAGCAATGTTAGCTGAGGGTATAGTAGCAGTAATCTGTATAGATAGAGCATTAAGTTGTTCAATCCGAGTCTCATACATCATTAAAGTATACTGAGTATCTTGTAAAGTAGAAGTTTTCATAGTATGGATGAGAAACACAACTACTGGATCATATTCATGTCCTAAACCATTTAGAGCAATCAAAATGAGTTCATGCTCAGGGACTTGATGTCCTGCAACTAAAAGAGAGTCTCCAATTGTTTTAATCTTCTGCATATATTCTGAAATACTAAGAGCACCTTTTTGTATTGTAGATAGCTGTTGCTTGAGCTGCAAGACACAAACCATGGATGTCTGTGCATACAATCTCTCAAGAGTTTGCCATACCTCAAGTGAAGTAGAGGAAGTGTTGACCTGCCCAATCACATCATCACCAATGGTGGAGAATAACCAGCAGAGAAGGAGCTGATCAGCACGTTTCCATTCTCTGAATTCTGGATTTGGTGTAGGTTGAGTTTCAGAAGATGAGAGGACCACTGGATTTAGTGGTGAAATGTCTGATGTAATGAAAGCTTCAAGCTCCAAGGCACGTATGGCTGCTAGAACTTGTGCGCGCCAGTTATTGAAATTATTCCGATCCAACTTGATAGGTAAGTTGAAATTGAGACTTTTAGCAAGTGCAGAGAAATCAAGGGAAGGCATAGTTGTGGTGGTTTGATTTGGTTGAGAATCAGAAGGGTGATTGGTAGAGGATGAAGCTTCTGAAATATGAGCCATGGATGTTTGTCCTTTTTAGCTCTGATACCATATAAGAGATAATGAAACAAATTTTTATGATGTAATCGCCACACTTTTTCCATTCATTGATTGAGTATATGTATAGGAATTTGTATATCTGTATAGCTAGAGTTTGTTAGAACCGAATTGTGATATTTATTGTATATGTTGCAAGTGTATTCTTTTACTGTGAGGGAGCTGAGTTGTTGGGTTGAGATGAATGGATCTTAGACTTGGACTTGCTTTGTTTATATTGTTTTCTGTCCATGCACGAGGATAATAATTTGTCTCTTACATACTGGTCTTGTGAAGTGTTATGGGGGAAATGAGTGTTGAGATTGCGCGGAGGGTGTTTGACGATATGGTTGACAGGGATTTTTTTTTAATTAACAAAAGGAAATGTTTGAAATAGATTACAAAATGAATTTAGAGAAGCAGGTCTCTGACATATCCTTCAAAAGAAAAGAATGGCACTCGATAGGTGTAGATTCTAGATAAGTGATCCCTAGATCAAAATGTGTGACATAATTTGCTAGTCAGTCTACGCATCTATTGTTCTCTTGATATATGCAACAGTCCAGTTTTAGGTAAGTAGCTCATAGATGCCTTGAACGATGGGATTGAAGACCTTAGCTCAAAGAAAGCAGATGAGTTGCAATTGTGGAGTCCACTTTCAACTCAATCCAACAATAGCCCAGATTCCATATGAGTGTGAGCCAATTATGGGGAATGCGATGATAGTGTTATTGTCAGTTGGGTGTCATAACGAAGCTTTGGAAATTTAAGATAAATTGAGGATATACTATTACTAATGTAAACACATTAGTCGATCAATATGATATAATGACTTACCAATATGTAGAATGATATACTATTACTAATGCTATTATTACTAGTAATGACTAGTTTTTATTTTTAATGACTAGTTTAAATTGTTTTGAATATAGATAAACACATATGAGTTGTGGAAGGAATCTTAAGAATACTAGATAGTATATAAGAGATTGAATATATATGTGTATATGATATAACACGTATCGAGCCTTTGATTATTGGTGTAGAAAAAAGAAGGATGCTTTGATTTGTATGATTGCTTTAAAACTGGTGAAATTATTTAATAAATTATAAATTATATATTTTAGATAAATTGTTCTATTTGTAGACTAACTTCAAATAATGATAATAATAATAATGTAAACCATACTGCTAACATTTCAAGGTATTAAGAGATCCTAAAAAAATTGCTCTCAAAACCTTTAATACTTGAAAAGTTAAGTAGACGATTCTTTAATAAAATATTATTTCTCTAACTTATTAATTTTTATATAATGGAAATTATTTTGGTATTAGATATAATTAAAAGTAAAAAAATAAAACAATTAAATTTATTCCTTTTCACATTAATATTGTTGATGCCAACATCAGTGATGTATTAACATAACTAATAGGATAGGAAAAGACTTACACAAAATAGCATAATTTTGTTAGATAGCAGATTAATTTGAAAAATTAAAAGATTAAATTTTAAGAATCAATTTTATTGATCAAATTTGATTAAGTTTAAAATTTTTAATAATCAAATTTGCATTATATAAAAAGCTAAAAGTTTATACCAAACTAAATATTTTACATTAGAATAACTAATATTTATATAAATATTGTAATGTGTAGATATTATTATAAATTAATATGTTTATTTTTATTTATAATATTGTAATAATTCATGTTTTTGTTTTTAAATCTAATTTTTATTTAATAAACAATTCGATTTTTGTTTATATTTTGATAATTACTAAACAATTTTGAAAGATACGAGCTTATTCCTAAGATTTTTCGTACCATATCAAAAAGAATTTTCATTTACATCCTCAAATTTTCGTGTGAGTTATAAAAAGATTCTCATGTAAACATTATCCGCTTTTTGCTTCTTGTTCTTCAACCTTCTCCTGCCCAGTGCTAGACCTGGCAAGGCACCTACCCAGGGCCCACTATAAGAAGGCCCCCCCAACTTTGACTCCCCCAGATGCATATCATTAATTCACGCTATGGCTATATCATTCCTTTAAAGTCTCAAACAGCCGTAAGCTCCTCTCCTATGCTATTCCCAAGGCAAAATGAGAAAGCCTCTCAAGACTTAAACGTTACGTAGGCCGCAGGTAGTAATAAATGATTTTAACATTGCTGTAGTTGATGTTTCGAAAAGTTAAAACTTAAACATTAGTAGAAGGCAAGTTCCAAGATTGATTTAACTTAATAACGTTATAAGTTAACGTTGTGAACGGTGGACCTTGTGGTTAAGTTAACATCTCATGCTTATAAATAGTCTTGAAATATTTAAGTATCCTTTTACCTTCTAATTTCTTTATTTTCATCAATATATGTATTTAAAGTACTCCAACTCAAAAATTAACAGCAAAAAACTATATGATTCTATCTTTCGAGTTCTGAGTATAATTTAAAGGTAAAGTTCCTAATTTTTAATGTATTTTTGCTCTTTATTTTTTATTTTTAATATTAGATATTAAATTTTGCTATTTATTTTGTTCCTCTATCACAGATATAATACCATTTATATATCTTTGTGATATATTGTGAAGTTGTTGGAGTTTGGTTGTGCCTGCATATTTCTTTCAGTTCCATACAGGTGCTTTTGTTCTTTTCCTAATCCAACTGTGTTATAACTGATTTATATTATGTTGCTTAAATAGCATTTGTCTAGAAGTGAAAAAAGGAAAAAAAGAAAAGAAAACAAGTAGCACAGTTGATAGAATCCCAAAAAGAAGCAATTAATAAATTTATTAAAAGAGTAGGCTCCTCTAGTGAGATTCTCGAGGAATTAGGTGAAGGTAGTCTTGAACAATATAAAGAAACCTTAAGTGATGAGATTTATATTCATGAGGATATTAGAAATCTGAGTGAACATGATCATGTATCAAATGCATCAACTTTAGAAAATTTAAAGACAGATGAGCAAGTAAGCCCTATATTGGACATTTATGATCATAGAAATTAGGATAATCTTAATAATAAGGTAAGTGATATTTTAGTTAAAAAAGAGCCTGTAAGAAAATTGAATCTTATGTTTCATTTAGACAATACCTCTCGACATTTTTCATATTTTTATTATTATAAAAATTTGAGTAATGGAGAGATTAGCGATATAAAATGGTTAGTTTAATCTAAACATATATAGAAAGTATATTAAGTTGTTCAAATCTACTAACAAACAAAGTGGATTACGAAATGACGGATTTAGAGATTGGAAGCATCTTAGTGAGAGATTCAAAGACCATGAGAATTGTATTGAGCATATGACTAATATGAGAACCTGGAATGGATTAAAAGTAAGATGAAGCAAAAATCAAACAGTTGATAAAGATTTGCAGCAAGAAATTGCAAAGAAGAAAGGACGTTGGAGACAAGTTTTGATAAGAATAGTTTCGGTTGTGAAATATCTTGCTAAATATAATTTAGCTTTTGAAAATCTAATGAGAAACTTTTCCAAGATGGTAATGGTAATTTTTTAGGATTGATTGAGATGATTGTTGGATTTGATGTGATAATGCAAGATCATATTAGACGTATTCAAAATCATGAAATTTATCATCATTATCTTAGTTACAAAATTCAAAATGAGTTGATTTCTCTGTTGACCCATAACGTTAGAAGTTCTATCATAGGGATCATTAAAGAGGCGAAATATTTTTCTATTATTCTTGATTGTACCCCAGATTTGAGTCATCAAGAACAAATGACTTTTCAATAAATTATTGAATGAATTTAATTCTCTTGATTTTAATGTTTATAATATAAGGGGTCAAGGTTATGACAATGGTTCTAATATGAAGGGAAAACATTAAGGAATTCAAAAGTGTTTACTTGAAATAAATCCAAGAGCATTATACATGCTATGCGCTTGTCATAATCTTAATCTTACTCTTAGTGTTATGACACATTCTTGTGTTAAAGCTGTTTCATTTTTTAGCTGTGCAACCTATATATGCATTATTTTCAAGTTTTCCTAACACATTCTTGTGTTATGACACATTCTTGTGTTAAAGCTGTTTCATTTTTTGAAGCTGTTTAACCTATATATGCATTATTTTCAAGTTTTCCTAAAAGTGGAAGGGTTTGCTTGATAATGTTTTAAACTTAACTATGAAATTATTGTCCAACACTCGTTGGGAGAGTCGAATAAAAAGTGTTAAAGCTATTAGATTTCAAGCTCCTCAAATAAGATTAGCTTTGATGTAATTATCTAGATCTTGTGATGATGCTAAGGCAAAGAGTGAAGCAGAAAGCTTGGTTAGTGTACTTCAGAGTTTTAAGTTTTTACTTGATATGGTTATTTAGTATAATATTTTATTCGCTATTAATATGGTGAGTAAAAAGTTGCAATCTAAATCTATGTGCATTAATGATACCATAAAGCAATTAGAAGGCGTGATGGTATTTTTTGAGAAATATAGAGATGAAGGGTTTAGTTCTAGTATGAATATTGCCAAAAGTCTTGCGCTTGAGATATATTTTCAATTAGACGTTGTATTATTAGGCAAAAACAATTTGATGAAATTAACCATAATAGAGAAATACAATCAGCTGAGGATTCTTTCAGAGTTAATTACTTTCTAGTTATTGTGGATATGGCAATTACTTCGTTAAATAATAGATTTAAACAATTAACGACATTTGATAATATTTTTAGATTCTTATTTAATTCAAGGAAGTTGAGATTATTGGATGATAATGAATTAAGAGAATGTTGCACTAATTTTGCAACGACTTTTTTATGATAATACGTCAGATGTGGATTTATATGATCTTTTTCTGAATTAAAAATATTGCAAATGACTTTGGCAAATGAGTTCATGTCATTTGTTAAAGATGTGGATTTAGAATTTGTTAAAGCTGCAGATTGTTATTCAATTGTTTCAATTGTTTATCGAATTCTATTGACTATACCTGTGACTGTAGCATCAGCTGAGAGAAGTTTTTCAAAGTTAAAATTATTGAAAA
>JAOSBK010000005.1:6605445-6618061 GCA_027568895.1 Erythroxylum shatona | reverse complement strand
TTTGATGGAATTATCTAGATCTTGTGATGATGCCAAGTCAAAGAGTGAAGCAGAAAGCTTGGTTAGTGTACTTGAGAATTTTGAGTTTTTACTTGGTATGGTTATTTGGTATGATATTTTATTCGCTACTAACATGGTGAGTAAAAATTTGCAATCTAAATCTATGTGCCTTAATGCTACCATAAAGCAATTAGAAGGTGTGATGGTATTTTTTTGAGAAATATAGAGATGAAGGGTTTAGCTCTAGTATAAATATTGACAAAAGTCTTGCGCTTGAGATGAATATAAAGCTTACATTTCTAACTAGAAGTTGTGTTATTAGAAAACGACAATTTGATGAAATTAACCACAATGGAGAAATACAATCAGTTGAAGATTCTTTTAGGGTTAATTACTTTCTAGTTGTTGTGGATATGGAAATTACTTCATTAAAGAATAGATTTGAACAATTAACGATATTTGATAATATTTTTGAATTTTTATTTGATTCAAAGAAGTTGAGGTCATTAGATAATAATGAATTAAGAGAATGTTGCACTAATTTTACGACGACTTTTTCTCATGATAAGAGTTGCTTCTTGTTTCCTGTTCGAATACCCATTCCTCTGTGCTAACCTTAAGGGCATTTCTGAAATCAACTTACTCCCTTCAAATCCTGCCTTTAACCATTTTCGTTATTAGTAACAACTCTTTCCTTCTTTTACTTGTCAAAGCTGCTTCTCTTTGCAATATGGAAAAAGCAGATAATAAGGCCAACATGAATCCAAAGAAACCTGATGAAATGAAATTTCCACCCTTACCTTTTACAAGGGGTAATGCAAACTCCTCAAACATCTGAACTCAGAGAAAATCTCCTACTTCAAAGATTATAGCCATGAGCGAAAAATAGTAGTAAGAGAAAAGGATCATATCTCCAGATGACTTTTAGAACGCCACAGTTATCAAATTCTTCATAGATTGAAGGCCTTTTTTTAAGACGATTCAAAACTAGGTACGATTTTTAAATCGCTTTGTGATTTATTCCAATTTAGTCAATTATCAGGATCCGATCAAAATCCCTAAAAAAATTATTTTCCGCTGCGTCCATGATTCGATTACGGTTAGATTCTAACACTAAGTTTACAGAGAGGAAGGGGCTTGCAAGAAATAATTATTTTAGAAGACAATCATATATTTTTCAAATTTCAAAGTCAAAGTGAACCTAAAAGTATTATGGAATATGGCCACGACACGTTTATAATATATTTTTGTTTTTACAATTTTGGACATATGTGATTAACCTGGAAAAAAATCAAAAATGAAAGTATACTTTTATAGGTCAAATTTCACAACATTCCTTTTCAATATTGGTCAACCAAAGGGCTAAGATCGCTAGCTTTATTGGTAAACCACTATAAATGGATGAAACTATTGCAAAAAGGAAAATAATAAACAATGCAAGAATTTGGATTAGTGTTGAACTCAATAATCTATTTCTAGAAATATTCAAAATAATGAAGCTTAGTGAAAATGGTGAACTTGTTGAAGATCTAATCCTTGTTTTCTACCGTTCGAGGCCAACAATAAAATAGAAAAGGAAAATGTGGAGATCTACAGGCAGGAGTTTTATGAAAGGGGACTTTGAAGAACTTATGTCATTAGATGGAAAACAAGGGAAAGGATCTATTTAAACTCAAAATAGCCCGTCAAACAAAGGTAAAGGAATTGTTACTATGGATGTTTCTGATGCTTCTTAAAGACAAGGAAAAATGATGAGATTGAGGTTTAAAAAAATAAAATTCAGCTCCACTCACTAAAGAAAATATCATCACTGAGTAGTCGATAGAGGAAGGAGAGAGCAAGGTAAACTCTGATGAAGTTGTAAAACCATACAACTTTAAAAAAACTGGATTATGGTCAGAGTGGGTAACAGATAAGTGATGCACCAAACCTTCCGAGATATAAATCTCCAAGCATCATTGCAAAGAGCCCTGTCAAGGTGCACAAAAGTTGAAAAAGCACCATTACTATACTTACGATAGGTAAAAGGCTAACCCTTAAAGCCAAGATCCATAAGGTTACAATCACCCTAATTTTTCCCAAAATATGCTGCTCTGCTTAAAGAAAAACTCCCACCTTGCTTCTGATTAGGTGCTACATAATCATTAAAATCTCCTATAAGAACCCATAAGAGAGTGATAATATTACTAAGATGAGTCATCTCCCTCCAAAAATAGATAAGCCCTGGTGCCTAAGGGCTAGCATACATCGTTGTCAAGAACCACACCTGTTGGCGAGCATCACATACAAGGAAGTGGATGAATTGTTTGTGGGAAACTAGAACCTCAAGTTGAATATTAGAAGAATTCCACAAGCACCAAATTCCCCCAGAGAGTCCAGAAGCCTCGACCCTGGTAATATTCTCAAAACTAAGAGACTAAGGAATCCTGTTAACCCTCCCTCCTGAAATATGGGGTTCCGTAATTATTAACACATCTACATTACTAGTTCCCTTTAGTTCCTTCATACAAGCAACAAAACCTAAATGAGTCGCTCCCCTTCTAAATAAAATGTTTAAGCTATTAACCATTAAATAATATTATGAATAGAAAGAGCAATCAACTATCAAGCAAAACTGTTTGGCACCATATCAACATCCACACCTGCATCAGTGGGACAAAACTCAAATGCATCATTCTGCATGGGGACTACAGACTCAGAGGAAGAATTTATCTCAGTAGCCTATAATTTTTTTAATCCAGGGTCTGGAGGTTCATGACTTTGTACAACAAAAACTTGATTACTACTCGAGCCATTATAAAGAATTGTAGTGGAATTTGGTGGTGAAGAGGACCTTTGGAAGGCCTGATGAAATTGTGTAGCAACATTTTGAACTAGATTAGGCTCTGGAGGTAAAGTCTGTTGGGTGACGCAAGCATTATGCCTAGTGGGATGTCTAATGGGGCCAGAAAGCGGGTTAGCTTCTCCTTCATTCACAACAATAGGCTCCTTATTCTTCACTCGTGAAAGAGAACTAATAGGGCTTTTTGGCCTATTATTCACGATCCATTTCCTATCTTGTCTTCCTGGGCCCTTAAGACCACTCCTGCCTCCAACCTCAAAGGTAAAAGTAGCCTGCTCCTCATTCTTATGACCCGAGTCAGCAAAGGCTTGCAATTCTTCATGTACGTAGTCCCCATCATTCAAAATCATATAACGGTTCAAAGATTGGCGCTTATTATGTGCAGTATCTGGATGTTTAAGACGTGAAGCTCTCCTAGATTTTTTTCCACAACCATCTATGATCCAAGCCAAGATATATGTCATGAGTAGCACCCATTGTAGTAGGTCATGTGTTTGGCCGTGGTACACCTTCCATCTGTATCTCACCAGTAGCGATGGAAGGAAGCACACCATCATCATCTTTATCCTTTATTGCTATCGTGGTGGGGCAAATATTATCCTTATGCCTGTATTTTTCACATTTGAAATAAACAGTATGCAGCCCCTCATATTCAACATAATAGGTAATGCCCAACTAAAGGTTTGTCCAAATCAATCTCAACACAAACCCTTACAAAACAACCACTATTAGCAGGTTTAGTACTTTTACCAACCTTGACTGGTCGACCAATACCAGTTGCCAAAGCCATTAACAAATCCTCATCATAATATTGGGTTGAGACTTTAGGGAAGCGAACCCAAGCAAGAGTGGAGTCTATAGTAGCATGCACGACCAAGAATCTCGGTGTCCATGGGTGCATAATGAGATAATGATCGAAAATTAACCAGGGGCCACCCTCCATTGCTATACCAAAATCTGCACCATGATCAAATTTGATGAGAAAATATCATGCCCATGATCTAAGACATCAAATCCTCCCACAGGCTTCCATAATTGTTTAATCTTGGTATATAAAACCCTAAACGAGATTGGGTCAATTTTACTATGACTGATTGTCGCCATGGGGCCTCCAAAGTCTCCATATAAGTAGGATCAACAATGAAAAAAGGAAAGTTTCTATTACATTCCTTGAAATCCCATGTGATTATCCCCTTAGTAATGAGATCAACATGGATTTTTTCTTTTGCATCATAAGCCAGAAACTTGGCAATCTCGCGATTCAGCACTTTTTCTTTCCTATAAGATTTAGAATTGTATAGGAGAATGAATGAGTTTATTCATGTATCAATTGGTTGTTTATATACACGTACAATTGTACAATTTGAATATTCAAAACTAAAGCTATCTATTCCTATGATTGTGTATTCGAATGATTGTGAAGAGATTACAATAAATTTGTTTAAACTTAAATATAGCTTTATCTAATTATCTACATTTGAGTTGTGGACTTGGGCTGTTGCAGGAGATGGGCTTGCAGATATATCCTCAATACGACCCCTCAAGCTGGTAGGCATCGATGAATACCTAGCTTGAATTTCTGATGGAGGAAGGGTTGCCGGAGAGAGGTTTGGTGAGGCAGTCGGCCGTTTGATCCGCAACGGAGACATGGGAGACTCGGAGTGCACCAAATTGAACCAGATCCCGAATGAAGTGAAAGTCAATTGTGACGTGTTTCATCCGAGAGTGGAAAATCGGGTTGGAACTCAGTTGGGTGGCATCGATGTTGTCGCAATAGATCACCGGAGTGTGCAACAACCCAATTCGAAGTTCACCAAGAATATTGCGTATTCAATTTAATTCAGTAGCCGTGTTGGCAACCGCTTTGTACTCAGCCTCAGTTGATAACCTAACCACCGATCACTGCTTCTTCGAGCTCCATGACACTGGGTTTTTTTCCTAGAAAGACAATAAAGGCACCAATGGAGCGATAGGTATCCTTGTCACCTCCCCAATCAGCATTAGAGTATGCGTGAAGTAGGGTTCCATGGAGTTGATCAATGAAAGCATGGAGACTCAAATTGGAGTGTCGAAAAAATTAAATACCTTCATCAATTGTTCTGGCGAGATACCGAAGTAGTCATTTTACAGCCAGTCAGTGCTCAGTGGTGGGACAATGATTGGACTGAGACAATTTATTCACAGCAAAGGCGATATTCGATCTCGTGAGTAACAGGTAATGTAGACTTTCGATGATCTTTCTATCTTCACTTGCATCTGTCGATTTTGTGCCTGAGTGTAATGTCAGAGTCGGGTGACTCGCCATAGGCGTGAGCACTGGTTTTGCTTCATGCATCTTGGTGTCATATAGCAATTCAGTGATGTACTTTCTTTGAGAAAGTAAAATGCCTTGATTGTTCCGAATAACCTCAATGCCTAGAAAATAGGATAGGGACCCTAAATCCTTAATAGGGAACTTCCGAGCTAATAGACTGACATAATAATTTAGGAGAGTTGCATTGTTACCTATCACTATAATATCATCTACATACACAATAAGTATAATGATACTATGTGTTGTGTGATTGAGGAATAGTGAAGTATCCGAATGCGAATTGGTGAATCTGGACTGAATCAAAAACTATTTAAGTGCTTGATACCATGCTCTTGGTGCTTATTAAAGACCATAGATAGTTTTCTTCAGTTGACATACATAATGTGGTTTGTCCAGATCAATGAAACCTTTGGGTTGTGCAATGAACACTGTTTCTGTTAAAGGGCCTTGTAAAAACGCATTATTCACATCTAGTTGGCGTAAATCCCATCCATTTGTGATAGCTATGCTGAGAATGATTCTGATAGTAGTTGGTTTCACAACAGGGCTGAATGTTTTAGCATAGTCAATGCCAGGAAGCTGATGGAATCCTTTGGCAACTAGGCAGGCCTTGTACTTTTCAATTGACCCATCCGAGTGGCGTTTTATCCTATAGATCCATTTGCAGCCAACAAGGTTTGCGAGCCCTCAGGTGGAACCAGCTCCCAGGTACTATCTTTTGCTAAGGCATTGAATTCCTCTGAGCAAGCTTTGCGCCAATTACAATCTTTTAGAGCCTATGAATTACAGGTTGGTTCAAATCCTGTAGTACCTTGTAATTGAGCCGTGAGACTTAGCTTTTGAATGGGCTTGCCTATATTGTTCTTTCCTCAAGTGATCATGGAAAGAGTTGAGACTAGTGCCGGGTGGTGCACGTATGCTGTCTCAATGTCTTCTCTCGAAGAGGTACTAACAACAGGGAGTGCCATATTCTCAGATGCAACACCAATCAGAGGAGAGGGTTCTGTGGGAGGAGGATGAGATGATGGTGGAAGGTGTAGTGTAGGTGGAAGTCAAGTAGCAGAAGGGTCAACTGATGGTGGTTCAGGGGACTATGATAAAGTGGCAAAGGGAAACACAGATTCCACAAATTTGACATGACGAGAGGTGTAAAGACGAGACGTGTCAGAGTCAAGACAATGATAGCTACTCTGAGAAGGTGAGTATCCTACAGCTTGGATTTTGGTTCTACTTTGTTAGATGCATAGGGTTTTAACCAAAGATAACACAAGCAACCAAAAATTCGAAGTTTAGAATAGTTAAGATTTGTGCGAAATAAACAGTAATAGGGAGTGGACATGTTTAATGTGGCTGTAGGCATACGGTTAATTAGATAAACTGTTGTGGAAAAAGCTTGTGGCCAGTAGGATGAAGGCATTGATGCATGACTTAGGAGGGTAAGACGAGTCTAAAAAATGTGTAGATGTTTCTTGTCCACTATGTCATTATGTTCAAGTGTATAAGGTGGTGTGATTCGAAAGGAAATCCCATTTTTGGATAGGAAATCAGAAAGAGCAATATACTCTCCCCCATTGTCAGTGAATAAGGTCTTAATAGATATGTCAAAGAACTTTTCAACAATAGCTTTGAACCTGATAAAGATAGCATGCACATCAGATTTTCTTTGTAAATGATAGATCAATGTGTATTTAGTGAAATGATCAATGAAAATGACATAGTGTTTGCAATTTTCATGAAAGTAGACAAGAGAAGTCCATACATATGAGAATATAACATCTAATGGCTTATTAGACACAAGAGTGGATTTGGAAAAAGGTAATTTGTGACTTTTATTTGTTAAGAATGCAATACAATGAGTACGAGATTAAGTAAGACGATAGTTGAAATGAGTGCTATGCTGAGATAAGATGTAATTGACAATCGATTTTGCAGCATGTCCTAGCCTAGAGTGCCAATTGGTAAGAGTTACAGGAGTGGTGGAGAGTGCAAACTTTGGAGATGATGCTGCTGGCCATGCATATAGGCCATTTTTAGGTGCACCCTTAAGAAATGGTTTCCCTGTTGTCAGGTCCTTCACAAGAAAAGACAAAGGTGAGAACTTTACAGAAACATTATTGGAAACACATAATTGATAAAATGAAATTAAATTTTATTTCATTTCAGGCACACATAAAACTCTATCCAAGTTGAATGTTCTGTTATCTACATGTATTGTACCACTGCCTTTATGACTGATATGAAGCCCGGATCCATCTCCAATCATGATATCTTCAGTACCTGTGTAGGGAGTGTGCATAGCAAGACTCGTCCAGTCAGTAGTCACATGGTGAGAAACTCCAGAGTCGAGAATCCACTGATCTTGGTTTAAGGCAGCAGCAAGTTAGCTCTTGGCGAGGTAGAAGGAGAACTAGCAGAAACAATGCGAAATAAAGGACAACCCTTGGCACTATGACCCTAGACTCCACAAATCTGGCACTTTCCCAGGTATGGCCGGGGTTGATATTGGGAATTGGACGGAGTCCAATTATTGTTGCTAGCATAGGAGCTGTGAGGTAGAGACTGCATCTATCTATAAGATGGTCAAAAATTGGCCTGATTATTGTGCTGAAAGTGTTGATGATGATTATTTTGGCATTACTGATGGTGCCATCTATTCATTTCCTGATTGTGCTGAGTGAAATGATTCTTTTTACCTCCTGACTTGGTTGTATGGTTTGCTATTGCAGGAAAATGATTAGTGACAAGTGTAGGGAGATCAGCTTCAGCAGTGATGAGTTTCTCATGTAACTCATTAAATGAAATAGGTGTATCTCTAGCATTGATGGTGCGAATCACTTCATTGTACTCTTCACCTAGTCCTTCAAGAACTTTATCAGTGATGTCTTCATGGTCCATTAGAGCATTCAGAAAAACAAGTTCATCAGTTTTGGTCTTGATGACCTGCATATATTCAGTGATGGACAGCTACCCTTTGGTAAGTTTCTTGAGCTGAGTTTTAACTTGCTTTTGTTTGCCTCTTGATGCTTGTGCATAGGTCTTGGCTAGAATGTCCCAAGCCTCTTTCGAGGTGTTTGCAGTTGCAATAAATGGTATTATGGTTGGTGAGAGAGCACCAATGATGGCATTTAGAATTAGTTGGTCTTGGCAGATCCAAAGTTGATAGTTTGAGTTTGGTATAGGTATGTCATTAGTGGTGATGGTGGCTGGAGGACAGCTCTTTGTACCATCAATATAACCTTGCAAATCATAGCCTATAAAGAGACTGTTGAATTGCATTCTCCAGGCGAGATAACTGGTTGAAGTGAGCTTCAAAGGAGCTTGAGCAGCTGGGTTAATGGTGATAATCTGGTGGGTTTCATCAGAAATAGGATTGATGATTGAGGCCATTACGTTGGGATCAAAAAAAGACGTTAGGTGGAGGCTCTAATACCATATAAGATTTAGAATTGTATAAGAGAATGAATGAGTTTATTCATGTATCAATTGTCTGTTTATATACACGTTCAATTGTATAATTTAAATATTCAAAATTAAAGCTATCTATTCCTATAATTGTGTATTCGGATGATTGTGAAGAGATTACAATAAATCTGTTTAAACTTAAATCTGGCTTTATCTAATTATCTACATTTGAGTTGCGGACTTGGGCTATTGCAGGAGATGGGCTTGCAGACATATCCTTAATATTTCCAAGATATCATTCTGGATCCATTAAAACCACTGCCCAGTGGTTTTTGATTCATAGAGAACATCGAATGAGGCTGATTTGGTGGAAAATTTGGAATTTTGGTTCTTTTTGTCGGAAGAGAATCGGTAAGGGACATACTGATTAAAACTACTCACCATAATAAATGTCATTAAATGTAATATTCGTACTGAATGTGGATTAGTAGCTTCATAAGCCTTTTTTAATTGTAAGACAACAACTTGTAGAGTTTGACCAAGACACGGTAAATAGTAATGTCTCCTGTTAATGTTGATGAAACAGCAGACGCATGCAGACATATTTAAGAACAAACCTTCGACAAAAGCATGGTGGAATTTGTCCATATCCCACTCAAAGGCATTGTATTTTCACGATCGTTAAGTGAGTCAATAATATTCTGTTTTAACTGCTTATTTAAGCCCTCTTAAGCATATACTATGTAACTCTTCTCATTAACCAAATATTATGCAAGGTTTGGTTTGGGCAGAGATACAGTTCGCATTCATCTTTACCTTTCTTGAAATGGGTTTGGACTTGATGGGGGTGAAGAAAACCAAAACTAAATGCTCCCAAGTCCGACCAAATCTTGCTGGGAAAAAGAAGTAAAAATAGCCATCCTCAATTCCAAAGGTTGGACATAACTTTAAAGTGGCTAGGTGACGAATTAATATGGTGCATAAAATAGTTCCAACATCATATTTATGTCCAGAAACTATTATCCTAAAGTTTACGTAATTTGCCAGAAGTTAAATTTGTTTCTGTTTGTAGTTTGATGAGTATAAATTCTTTAGAGGGGGAAGAAATTTCTGAGAACTCTTAAGCATTGGTCCGTAACATATGAAGCCAATTTAAGTGTATGCAAACACATCGAATTAATATGATAATTACCATTAGAAAAAAATATATTCCGACATGAGGACAAGGTTCTGTTCTCCCTAAACCTGTTCGTTAAAAACTAAAAAGAAAAAAGAAAGCATAAAGCAGAAAAAGAGTAGTGTGGATCGCAGATTAGCCACTTTAAAGGAGTTGGGTCAAGAAGAGAGTATGAACCGTAAATACATGATCGCATGTAAGGGAGAATCAGTACCACCTATTGTTATTCATAATTTTATAGGTTTTCTTTGTTCTTCCTATGATCTAGACGTAGCACTTCTTGGAAAGAAAAGGTCCAACTTTGCAACTTTTATGGTGGTTGATTTCAATCCATTGGTACATATAAGCCATAGAACATGCAGTAAATAATGATAACATACGTGTTGATGAACTATTATATGTTGGTCTACCGCCATATACATCCTCTCATCTCTAGTTTACTACAGTCTATATGTCGGCCATTGCCTTATTTAGATGCCCTCATATGCTATGTGGTCGATCCGTCTGCATCAAGAATGTGAAAGTGGCCCAGAAAGAACTATCATATACAGTCTGTAGTTTTTGTTCTTGTATATATGCTACAAGTTGAGCTGAAAATAGTTTCGATAGATGTATATATGTCACTTGATCATTTTGCAATATGTTAGATACTTAGATGTGTAGAATTGTGATGGCATTTTTATATATACTAGTATAAAATGATATTAGCTAATTTAATATTATAAAAATTAATTAAATAAAATAATCTTATTTTAATGTTCTGTAAAATTGAGTTTTCAGTTAAAGTTAAACTGATTAAATCACATTTAAGCTGAAAAAATAAGAATTAGATTCATAGTAAAGTTTTTAAATATGAATTAATAATAAATACAAGGGAAAATTTTTAAAGATAAACATAGGGAGAATTTTTATGAATAGAATCGTAAATTTTTTCTTTTTTTTTAGTTGCTCACGAGGTGTTTTAAGAGAGTCCTAATTATGGGAAGACACCTTTAAGCCATCCATACCTAGACTAATCCTCGCTTGAGTTGGGTAGGTCTTTTGCGGGAGACAAAGCTCTGGCTTCAAGTTTTAAACGACTGTATACATGAGGAGGATTCGAACTTGTGACCTCACTTAAGTCAGAAGAGTCCCTTACCAACTCACCTAGACCTGGAGTTCTTGTAAATTTTTTCTAACAAAAAGATTGAAGCATGAAATGAGGATTAGTCAAATGTATGTGGAAATGACATGATGAACCATTTTTCAGGTCCATCTTCGCCATAAAAAGAAAAGGAAGAATGTGAATGAAAATGTAAGATATAAAGGTCATGATTGCTTGCTGTGGAACTGTCAAACTGTGTATTATTCATCAGGTTGATGAACATTGTGTATATACAGTCCCCGATGAGCCTCATCTGTTCATCCTTTAAGCTTTTATTCTCATTCCATTCTTTACTATTAGTTTCAGATCGTTGATGTCTGGGACTGTGACCCTTCAAATGCTATACAAAGCCCACAAGCCACTGTCTGCTCTGCCTCTTGAAACACTCTCTCTATCATGAAGTAAGCGTTCTGTATAAGACAGACACCAATCAATTATTCTCCAAACTCACCTTTTTTGGTGTGCTAAGAACAGATCAATATAACTCCTCCAGAACAGCATAACAACTTTTAGTTAAGTCTCGAAACTTCAGCAAGAACCAGAAGACTAGCAGCTAATGATAGTTTTTAATAATTCTTCATCACCCTAAGTATTACTTTTAGCTACCATGACTTTGTCACTTTAGTTCCCCATATGAATCACAGATGGGCATCTGCTTAAAGAATCATGCAATTATCATTAAGTGTAATGATGTTTAGACGAGTTTCTTATTGGTCCTTAATTGTTTATTAGTATGCTAAGAAAAGATTCCTGGTATACTATACAATAATCAACATTTTTAATATTGAATGTAACAACATCATTAGTGCATTGATGCTTTCTTTTGGTGTTTATATTAGTGTAATGCTTTAACAATCACAAACTGTAGGTTTTTTTCATGTCTCTTGTAATCTAACTTTATTAAGCTTGGTAGGAGAATATTTCCGTTTTGTGAACATTTGTTGCAATTGACTTGACATAGTTTGTGGGAAGAAACAAAACGGAGAAAAAGGAATAGGGAAGGAAAAAGTCCTCGACTAATTTGTATGTCTTTAACAAATTGATTATATCAACAAAGCTCGTTCAGTTTTTAGTGTCCTTTTATGGTATTTATAATTTTAGATTGCAATTTATAATTGTAATTGTAATTATAATATTGTAATTATGGATTAAACCGTTGCTTATTTTCTCTAATTATATCTTTCTGCAATCAACAAAGCATCGATTCTGTAATTATATCTTTACCATTTAGGATTGTCATAATGTAATTTCTAATCTGCAGTTGAAAAGGTTGATACTAGTTTATGATCAATTCTCCGCTACAATTGCAAACATCAACCTTGTACGAGAAAAGGCCAAAAAAACTCCAAGTGCTTTTCTACCCTGATTAAGGGTCAGTTTGTTTAAACTTTTAGGGGTTGAATAAGTACTTTTTTAATCATAAAAGTTATTTTTTAAAAAAATAAATATTTAGCTGTAAAATCTAAAAACACTTTTTTCAACTTTTTTAGAAGCTAAAATACAACTTTTTGAGAAGCTCAAATTTGGAGCTTTTCAAAAAAGTACTTTTTTAAATAAAATTTTCATATCAATTAATGAGCCTATTTTTTAGTCCCCTTTACCCTTATGTTTTTACACATAATTCTCACAATATTCACAAACATATCTTCACGTTTATTTTGAGATTTATATAATATTATTTGACTTTTTTATATGTTTTAATATTTATTTTTGATATTAGTTTTACTTATATTATAA
>JAOSBK010000005.1:6584531-6605345 GCA_027568895.1 Erythroxylum shatona | reverse complement strand
TAAATATGATATGAAAATATGATATGAAAAAATGGTATTATATTATCTTTCATTCCCATTAATGCAACAAACCAAACGATATTATTGATATTAATACAGAAACTCAAGTTACAAACCAAACATCATTTTTTATTTTTCATACCTATTCGCATTCCCTTCTACTATTATACTCATATCCATATTCAACCCCGTGCTCAAATCAAACGCCCTTAAATTGTGGTATCTAAAAGATATATAATATACTTAAAGAATTATTAATTAATTATTAGTTAAGCTTATTAAGTTATAATTAATAATTATTATATATAATTAATTAATTAATTAAGTGGTACGTATTAATATTTAACCCAATTAGGTTGTGTTATCTGAGATGAGAAATCGACGGCTTCTCGTCTCCGCCGCTGGTGAACTCCAAAGGTAAGGGAAATGCTGCCTGAGTGCGTGTGACTAATCTAAAGATCAAGCAATGATGATAACCAGTTACTTAAAAACGGATGATAGAATCGGCACTCCAAGTAGTTTTGCGGGAACCCAGTTAAATGATCTCTCGCTGTGCTGTCCACGTTGTTGAAGCCATTAGCGATTTCTTGTTACGCTTTTATGGAGCTCGTTAGATCATTAACCAAATGTGCAAACCCAATGTGGAAGGGCTGGAAACACCAAATTGCCATATATGAGACAGATTCCCCCATCAACTTCATCTACGTCCACGGATGCACGCCCACATTCTTTTACTTATGGACTGGGTAACAATTCAACCATTGGGAACATTTAACTTCTCCTGGGGATGTTCCAGTCGAAACTTCAGAATTGAGGCAGTTAGCAACAATGACAATAGGAATATTACCAACAAAGAGTTCAACAAACAGTGTGGTTCAGTTATGCTACCGACGTATATGCATAATGCGTATTCATACAATATACCCCAACACTTGAAAACACAAGTCCAGCCTCTCCAACTCCTAAACCAGCTCTAGTTAACAAAGCAGACAAAAATGTGCACCTCAAGCTCCCAAATAAGTAATGTTCTGTCCTGCCTTAATAGAAAGCAGGGAGTCTGGAGTGTTATCGCAGCAAAGCTTATATTTAAGACGAGAAATTGCTGACCCTTAGAATTGGGACAACAAAACAACATCCTAATCCTCGAGACACAGTCGATTCTTGTAGTAACTTCAACAAGCTAAATTGCTTAGCAACCATTCCATCTCTAGTGCCCCTAAAAGTCCAGGGTACCATTTCTTGAAGATGTAGAACAACCGCTGGTCTTGCTATATGAACTCCCACTGGATCCATCTACAGGAGCTTGATTAAGACATTCTAAGGCCAAGAACCTGCGCTTATGCAACTTTATTGAATATGTTGTAGCCTCAAGAATTACAGGAGCCTGTTGACAATTTTAAATTAGTAAGAATGCGGACATACAATATATATTTGAATAAATACCAATAAGAAAGTTTGACTATTTAAAATGAAAATATGGCACAAAGTCCATTGCAAGAATGAACTTTTTAGTTGACTTCAGCAGCCAATAGGGATGGTTAAGGGTAGTCCTCAACCTGTCTACCTAAAGCATGCAAAAGAATTATGCTGATTTACAAACTCACCCTAATTACAATATTCAGATGATTGTATAAATCAAAACAGTATCTTACCTGAGTATTAATACGAGCTATCTTGTGTATATTGAGGAACCCAATCATGTCTTGGTAACCGGTAAGGAGTTTTGCCAATTCCTTGTCCTCGTCTGAAGAAAATTTGCCCAGTAAGAAAACAACATAGTTCAACAATGCAAACTAGCTAATAAAAACAATAAACCTGGAATTGCTTTGACAGAAAGCAAGATGTCTGCCATATGCTGCCATCTTTTGCAAATGGATGGTGAAAGAAGAGAAGGTGGAAAGGTGATGACAGCAACTGCATTTGCTGAACGTAGCTTGCTTTTAAGAGACTGAATAAAAGAGAGCATATCCCAGTCCTGCAGTAACTGGTATATTAACTAAAAATCCAGAACTTAAAAGTTGCAATGACTAAAGTGCCATGAGAAAATTATTTTCAATCAATAAGATATTACAAAGAGAAATACATTATGATAACTTGGAAGCTTTTAGATGGAGCGCAATCAAAGGGATCATAAGATATTGTGAAGAAGTTTCTGCCACTTGCCTTGTTGATGTACTCACACTGTGGAGCACATAATGATTGAATTGCAATTCGTCCACAGCGTGAAAGTTTGCTATCACTCCTAGAGATAGTAACTAAAATCATCAACATATCTACGAGGAAGAATAAGTCATTGTAACAGATGAGCAGACACGTCTGTATAACATTCTGAGCCAAGATTATAAAGAAAGAAGTCACTTTAGTGTATACCATGTTACATTTTTCCATAAACCAAAATGCAATGTCCAGGATGCATGATCGTCTAGAAAAAGAAAATACCTTGAAAATTGAGCTAAAAATGTGGCGCAATGGTCCTGAAAAGCAGAAAGACTTGGAGTGTCCTTAATGCTGACACAATCTACATATTGTCCAGTAAACAAGTGCTTCTCCAATGGCTTACGTATGTCGAGCTCACTGCAGAACTCTTGTTTATTTACTGCGGTGGAAAACTGATGCAGGTCAAACCAGCACATTTATCACCATGGCTATGGCAGACAAAAAGAGACGAAATCTCACCTCTATTACCATCAATAATCTGATGATCTTCACCAAAATACTTCTTATATTGCCAAGCAATCCTCAGACTGTTCTGCAGTTTTTACAGACTCTTTATCACTTCATTTCATTCGTCAAAGGAAACTAAGAATTGACAAAAGTAATGGGAACGTCAATTAACATGAGAAGCACCTGCTCTTGATCTTCATTGATAGGTTTATCCTTTGCAGACGTTGAAGGACTTGGCAAGGTGCCCAAAAAGCCTCTTGGGTCTTTGGAAGGACTAGCATAGAGAAGAGGTTGATGGTGAACAAGTCCTTGAGACATAAAATTCCTTAACAAAAGCATGTGATGAGGAGCCTCGGCATCTTCCATCACCATGACTAAGCTTCCCAAAGGAAACCCACCACCTATAATCCCTACATATATATGTTACAACAATTCAATAATCAAATTCAGAAAATGGAACACAAATAAAATAAATAATTCAATAAATTAATCATGGCTTTGTTTTCATTGCTTTCATCAGTTACATCAATAGTGAGGAACAGGTACATAAACCAAAACAAAAATGCAAAAGCTTACTGTCAAGGTCAGATATCCCAGAAGAAACATAGAAGGTGCCATTAGGACCATGTTTGATTCCAGGAGTCTCAAGAGCAGACACATTTGAAAAATTGCGAGAGAAACTACTTTCTCGAGCCTTGTTCTCAGCCATTGCTGGGTTGCCAAGTTAAATTAAGTTGTCGGATAGCTGTCTCACTCCCCTTTGTTCAACAATGCGAATTCCACATCCCAGAACAACATAAAAACAATAAACAATGCTTAAAACATAGATAAATCTGATTTTTTTTAGTCTCACAAATACTATAGCTCATGCATCACAATAAGGTTGGTGAGGTTTAAGTTTGAACTAATTTATCAAGCTAAATAAATGACGATGGAGGTTAGTGTAATCGTAAAGGCTCATGACAGAACCAAGGGCTAGAAGTTTGGAGAAGTGGAAGGGAGTTACCTGGTGAAGACCCTTGTAACGTAGCCTACAGTATGGCGAGCATTTCAAGTTAGAAACACCACCTTCAAATAATGGAAGCTTTCAGATAAACTGATATATATATAAGCAAATGAAATATCCATAGCAAACAAATACTGCAAATAAATTGCTAAGCCAATTGAAGAGGTCATGCAATATGAATAATCATCTATTATCTCAAAAAGAAATATATCGCCACAAAAACAACCAATTAGCAAATAAATAAAGAAAGAACAAACAAATAAATAAGTTAAGAAATTTGAGATATTATTATCCATCACATGGAATTAGTTAAATCAAGACTATTTACAACTTCTCAAGACATGACTATTGCAATCAACAAGATATCAAATGAAATTGAGCCTAGTACATGGGGGAATGGGATGGTGACAATACGAGCTAAGCTTGCTGGATGTTAAATGAATATGAAAACAAAAGTAATACATCCAAATATTTGATGACCAACACAGTGAGAAAGCAACTCTCTGATGAAACTGTCATACAGCTAATAACAAAGTTAATAACATCAGTAACATTGAGAGTAAAGAGAAGCCAAAGAAAAGAGTAAACAAATCATTATAAGCTACTTTCCACAATCCTATATAACCACCTAGTAATGTACGAGAGGTTTGGAAGTACAACTAACAGGTGCTCAAGAATTCTTTATAGTCATAGAAAGCGTATGAAAAAGTCTAGCAAGTTATCTATTCCTTAATGGTGTTGCGGTAGAGCTAAACCAAGTACGTTATGTCCTGTGATTCCCTTCGGACAAGATATATCTTCTTCAATAATATCCATTGAAAAGGCTAGCACTTTCAAAAAATCCATTTAGATCTATTAAGAATAGAATGGAAGGAAGAAAAGTAAAAGCAGAAAAGCAGAAATCTTGGGTAAGTCTCCCCTATAAGTAATTAGGAAGTACCCTTTTCCCCTACAAACAGTGGCAAAATTCTTACGAACACAGTACGAGGATAATCTCGACCGATATCATCTGACCCTCATCACCACACAGATTATCAAACATGGCAACGAAATAAATGAACTAAAAAAAGAAACTTTAAGATAAAATTATGACAAAACAGAAAAAAGAAATCCTAAAATATCAACACCCACCAATGCATGACATAAACAAATTTGTTTAAAAAGCAAATTACATGATGCACTCATTTATCCAATCAAACTCAATAAACGGACTAAGCACACATAAAACCCATGAAACCCAGTATACACGATTAACAAAAATCACAAATTTGCCCATCAAACAACCGATTGGCTTCTGCAAACATAACAAGCTAGATCCATGAATAGTTCTTAGCAATTAACTACCGATTCTAAAGCTTGAGAAACAGCTCACACTTCAACCCGTTTGATGATGATTCAAGAAAACGAGAAAAAGAAACTTTTAGCCTCTAGTGATGAACTGAGAATCGCTTGTATGTTATAGCCGAGGATGTACCTCGACTTGGGTTTTGTACTATGAAGATGAACAAGAGTTTGCTAGGTAATTGAGTATGCTCTCGAACCTTACTGTACGAAACACCTCAGAAGAGAGAACGAATAGATACTAAAGATGCTCTCTCATCTTTATGAATGATACAAATGAGTTATACATAGCAGTCGTGAGCAAATATATATATATATATATAATATAATATAATCTAACAGTCTATACTCTTTTGTTTTCCATATGATATGTTCTTGTCCCTCGATTTGCTTTTTTCTACACAAACAAAGCTGTGTCCTTTTTTCTCGAAAATGAACACGAATGATGCCCTAAATAGAAACAAAAACAGAAGAATTTATCCCGATTTCTCGGACCGGCTTCTGCGGCTGACTGGTCCACCTAGACTTAGGAAAAATAGTTTAAAGTAAAGAAGAAAGAAACCTCAATTTAGTCCTTCAACTTTTAACAAAAGTTCAATTTAGTACCTCAGCTTTAAAACCAACTAATTAAACCTCAAACTTTCTATATTGCAACAAAATAGTCGTCATTCTTATTTGGTTGAATTTTTAGAAGGTGAATAAATATTTTTTTACTGTAAAAGTTCTTTTAAGAAAAATAAGTGTTTGGTTGTAAAATAAAAAAGTAATATTTTAAATAAATATAACTTTTTTGGCTGTTAAAATATAACTTTTTAAGAATCTCAAATTTGGAACTTTTCAAGAAAGCATTTTCAGTAAATTTTTCAGATCAATTAATGAGTTTATTTTTTAGTCTTTTTTGCTCTTATGTTTTATTCATAACTTCCACAATACCCACAAACTTATCTTCATATTTATTTTAAGAATTATATAATATTATTTAGTTTTTTATATACTTTAATATTTATTTTTGACATTAATTTTACTTATATTATAATATATATAAAAGATTTGGTTAGATATATTTTTATTTATGTTTCATATAATGTAGAATTATATAATAATTAATATATTATATTTTGTATATTATTTAATATATTTTAAATAATATTTATATGCATAAATAATTTTTATTATAAAATAAAATATAGTTAAAATTAAAAGAACTTTTTATTTTGATGTTGCTAAACAGTCTAGTGTAAGAAGTTATTTCAAAAAAGTTCTTTTTTAAATAATAGCTAAACAATTAACTGACTTCTTAAAAAAGCTCCGCTTAAAAAAACTCAACTAAAAAAAACTATATTACCAAAAATTCTACTACCGTAGAACTGTCTAAACAAGCACTAACCTACACATCCAAGTATACTCGAGTGATGTTTTGAAGACACTTAGAGACTGGTCTAATAACTCTTTTACTCTCCATAATTGAGTGAACGGTATTTGAGCATTAAATTCCAAGTGGCAAAAATCAGAGAAACCAATGACCAATGTCTCGTGTTGAAGGCATCTTTTCCTAAGTTTCAAATACAGAGACTTTCTTACTAATTATGTCCCACCCCCTCCACTTCGAAAGCTTTACCGACCTCACCTGCTTTTCCCATCGCCAGCAGTTCCAGCCACTAATCTCTATTCTCTCTCCCAGTCTTTAATTATTCATCGGGATTCTCTCAAGTCAACTTCTCTACACTTTCTGTACTACAAATACTGCATCTTTCACTTCCTTCAAAGCATAGAGATAAAAACAAGTCCTCTGGTTGATTACTACAACGTTTTCCTTTTTCTAGTTGTTTTTCTTGTATCAGGTTACTGATGGACAATAATGAAGAGGTACCATCAGCTCCTTCAACTCCTGCAACACCAGGGACTCCTGGTGCTCCTCTATTTGGTGGGTTTAAGGGTGAAAGAGGGGGTTGGCATGGCAGAAAATCTTTCCTTAAAAGCTGCAAATGCATCTGTGTTGAAGAATGGGGTATGGAAGAAGGAAGGCAGCCTCCGGTCTCTTGCTCTTTGCCCCCTCCTAATGTTTCTCTTGCAAGAAAGGTGCGTGAGTTTTTTTTTCCCTTATTTCGTTTGTCATTTTTGCTAGATTCAACTTACAAATTACAATATGAGAGCTTCTTTATTCTTTTCAGACGCAAAAACCAAGGTGGTCATATTATTAACTGACTCATGTGACTGACTGACTGTTTTTTTTATGGTGTAAATGCCAAATGCAGGTGGGGGCTGAATTCATAGGCACCCTCGTGCTAATATTTGCTGGGACAGCGACGGCAATAGTGAACCAAAAAACACAAGGCTCAGAAACACTCCTGGGACTTGCTGGCTCCACAGGACTCGCTGTTATGATCGTCATCTTGTCCACAGGCCACATCTCCGGAGCTCATCTCAATCCATCTGTCACTATTTCTTTTGCTGCGTTGAAACACTTTCCTTGGAAACACGTAACTAAGAACATACGTTCATGTTAATTCACATTCTATCCTATATGTTCTTGCATGATAAAGTTAAAGTTAATTTTATGCATAGGTACCGGTGTACATTGGAGCACAGGTGTTGGCATCTTTATGTGCAGCGTTTGCTTTGAAGGGTATATTTCATCCAATAATGGGGGGAGGAGTGACTGTGCCTTCAGGAGGATATGGTCAAGCCTTTGCTTTGGAGTTTATTATTAGCTTTAATCTCATGTTTGTTGTCACTGCAGTTGCCACAGACACTAGAGCTGTAAGTACTTTTTATTTCATCTTTTCAAGACCAATCCTTCTCATAAGATCTATACAATCTGTTACGTGACAACTTGCAGAAAAAAAAATATACGAATTACCACTGGCTTATAGTTAAAAAGTCTTTTTAAAATTTGTCTAGGGTTCAAGTTCATCTTCTCTTCATCTTAAGTGCAGTTTAAATGAACAAAACATTTGATGTGCGTTATAGTTAACTGAAGTGAAGTGAAGAGTATTTAACTGAACCTGTGTAAAGCTAATTAATGTTCCATGGCAAATTTCCTGAAGACTCTCTTTTTAAAACAAGGAACATCAGTCCTACAAGAGTTTTTTATCGACAAACCTGTTAGACAAGAGTCAATGGAGATGCTGGCACACCTAAGCAATTTTGTATGTTTTGGATCCATAGACAAGGGTCCGTTTTCCTTGGATCAAGATCAAGTTGTGACTATCGCAAGTTACCCTTTTTGACGAATAAAAAACAAGAGGACTAGCCAACATCTCATGCTCTCTCGCTCATGCTCAATATGGGTATTTTAGTTTCCTTCTCATCTGAACCATAGACAATGGCTTGTCCACTAGTGTTATAATGTTAAGGTAAGGATACGGTTGCATGTGGTAGTTTGTCCTCTTTCTCGGTTCCAAGTAAGAGAAGCAAACACGAGTCTAAGTTGTATTCCTTTTCATGTCCTTAGTGCTTGTCATGTGTACATAACACGACAAAGAGTAAAAAGCTTTTTGCTTGTTTCTCACCAAACTTCAAAACCAACCCTTGATCTCCTTTCCAGGAAAGCACTCGTAAAGCTCAAACCTTTTTCTATTTGAGATGCACATGCCTATATACCATGCACGTTGGTCGATCCGAACTTAGATTCTCCGTCAACCACTGATCATTAACTTTCGAAGTTCCCGGCCTGAAGGTTTTAGTGCAATAAGGTTAAAAGCTTGGACCAATACTATAAAGTTTCTTTTTTTGGCCGTTCATATTATTAACACCTGAGTAGTTTGAAATTGGTCGCATCATTCAACAGTTCTGGATGAAGAGATGCCTTGATCTTCAGGGTTTAGTTCTCTGTAATGGAAAGAAATTTCTTTCTTCTCCTCACCTCCAGTTCTAGATTAAGAGTAGAGGTGGAGAACAGAGGAAAAATTAGTAAAATAGTAACTCATATATGATACTTTTGGGTATTTTAAGGTTCAATAATGAAGGTATGTACTGCAACATCACACTCGGCAATTTTTGATCACTTAGTTCATTGGCATGTGAAGGTGGGGGAGCTGGCCGGAATTGCTGTGGGGGCCACAGTCATGCTCAACATACTCATTGCCGGGTGCGTTGCTCTCATAGATCACCATCACTGGTGGTCATATTGTCAGTCTTTTAAGTTTTCCATGATACAAGCTTGAAATCCTTCATTTCCTTGACTTAAGCAAACAAAAGTGAGAGAAAACCAACCATATGTCTACATGTTCGGACCAATTGTTCATAAAACTCGATTGATGAGAGAAAAGCATAAGAATATAATTAGTATCTTGCAATTTGTGTTACAGAGAAACAACAGGTGGATCCATGAACCCGGTGAGAACATTGGGACCAGCCATAGCTGCAAATAACTATAAAGCAATATGGATTTACCTCACTGCCCCAATCCTCGGGGCATTGTGTGGAGCAGGGACTTACACTGCTGTCAAGCTGCCGGAGGAAGAGAACAGTGAAAAGCCTTCAACGACAAGGAGCTTCAGAAGGTGATAGATCAGGACCAGAACACCCACAGCTCTTCATAGAGAATCTCAGTACTCTGTTATATTAAAGTGCAGATCAAAGAAGAACATGGAAGTATTGCAAATTGAGTCCATAGGTATATATAGAAAATAGAAGTTGATGTGTCGTCTTTATGAATAATTGATGAATGAAGCATTGGTCTGTCTGCTCTGAAAGGTAATTTCATGCTTCTAAAGATCATCATTTGGCCTCTTTCTTTCTCTTTCATCCACGCCCACAATCGCATTCTGATGGTAACACGGTTGCAGTATGTTCTTCTTGGTTGTTCCTTCTTGCATAATATTAAAGCTTGAAATCCATGAAGAAATCAAAAAATGTACTCGGATCCCATGCCACTGAAATAATTGAAATCAGATGGAGCTTCTAAGATTTTCCTTAGAGCTAAACCGACGGCCATAGTACATATATTAGAGTTTTCTACTGGACTGAATTTCTAACCATGTCAAAAACAATCGTCTAGTCCTGTCAACAACCTGTAGTACTTTCCAGGACAACGTGTGAGCACTGTAGTTATCAACAAAAAAATGAATCTCATATCTCAATTCTCAAGCCCTTTTCCATTCTTCAAGTACCTTAATGTAGTGGATTAACAAGAACCACTGTTGTAAATTATGATACTACAACAGCCAAGAGAACAATAAAACATTATCAGGAGCCTCATTAAAAAATCAGCTATCCTATTAATTCTAACAAAGCTTAAGAGTAGAGGTCAATTTCCCTTAACTAATGCATATAGTAAGGCTAAACAACACTTCGTTTCTACCAAGACAGACAAGATGCCAACTAAATTGTAATAGAACAACACAAACAGAAATCTTATCAGCTTGCAGTTTTGGAAAGCTTCTTTGGAGAAGCCAAATTCGTCAACTTCTGCTCGTCTTTCCTTCTTTCTTTTCCTTTTCCTGTATTGCTGTATTCATGGATAACAAGAGACTTTGGGATGTCCTAATACCTGACTTCTTCAAAACTTCAATGCTTCTTCAAATGCTTGCTATTCTCTCCTATCTATAAGAAATACAAACGAGTTAAGTAATTGAACCTCCATAATCAACAGGGTAGATTACAAACCATTATCATTTCAAAGATCTAAATTAATCGTCAGTAACTACATCTGAATAATTGGCCATTTCAAGGAATCTGGGTTCTAAATAGAACATAGAAAGATAATCTACACAGTGATGAATAAGATCAAAACATAGTAAGAAACAAACATAGCACGTGCAGTTGGAATTCTAAAGTTAAATCATTTGTTTGTCATCTAACATCAGAAAACTACCCTCAGCTACTCAATTAGGCACCTTCACGCTCAAAGAATGGAGAATCCTAAAACCCAAAACTTCAACTTTACAAGTTCAAACATTCCACTTCAAAAGACCGATACCCATCCACAAAATACCGAAGACCCAGACCGGAACCAGCAGAATAAACCTCTCAAACGGGCAAAACCCGCCTGGTCTGACCCGAATTGGAGTCCGTATCAACCCATCTCTTCCAAACCGACAGAACAAACACAGCGATCAAGACACCGAGAAGATCCGCGGCGGCGTCTTTGGAAGACGCTCCGGCTGACGGGAAGATGCCTAAGTGATCGGCGGCCTCTTTTGCGGCTCCAGTGATGAGAGAGATGACAGATCCGACCCAAATCGAGTGACGGCGGATAAACGGGTAGCGAGTGAAGGAGGCCAGTGTAGAAGAGATGAGTGTTATAGAGAGACAAAACATAACGTGGTAGAGCTTGTCTCTGGCCAACCATGGGTCTTCATCGTCGTTAGTCATCGTTGTAAGTTTGTCCTCTTCAAGGTCCCAGGAGCTGGGAGCTACCCAACTCCAACTGGGACCAGAACAATGCACGGTTGTGTTCAAGATTTACTTGAGCCCATTATAATTGAGTTATTCGCTTTTGGAATTTGTAGCAAATTAGGCCTAAAGATTTGGTTTGGAGCAGTTTAGACCTTTGCCTGAATTAGGTCTGCTAGTTAGGGTCTAATTTCGTTAGCAACAGTTTTACCGACCAGGACATCCTTAACAACAAATCAAGAGTCTTCAACTATAATGTTCTGAATATCGATGGGATACCAATTTGAGAGGAACTTCGTTTTGTGGAATAATTCATATGAAAGTAGCGAAAATTTTATCTAGAAATCAAATCCTTCGTTATTAGAAAAGGCAAAACTTGGCATCTCACGAAGCTTAGTGGGTAGGGATGACATCTAAACTCGGATCGAACCGATCCGATCTGAAGTCAACGAGTCAAGTTTGGATTGATTGGTCTCATACTGTAATGATGAAAAATTATCAAGAATTGGGCTCGAACTCGAGCCATTGAGCTCAAGCTCAACTCGAGGCCCGACATGTTTTAGAATATATTTTTGTGTTTTTAACAAAGTAAAATCACGTTGTTTTAGTCTATATTATTATGTTTTATTTTTCGTAACCTTTCCTCTCTCTCTCTTGCGTAGTTTTCATTCTATATCTTTAGAGTTCAATCTCTCTCTCTCTCTCTCTCTAAAACTAGTTTAAGATGGTTGTTGCCCCCGCTGCCCACTTCACCTTCCTCTGCATCCTTCACCTTCCTCTTCTAATCTTTACACTCCCTCCCACCACTCTTTCATCACACTGCCCTGCTGCCTCGCTTCCCTACTGCCCTACCGTTGTCTTTTTCTGCTTCTTCACCATCTACCCACCAAGGTAAAGTTCTTTCATCGTATTCTAGTTTTGAATTTTTTTTATTGAAGATTGAATTTGTGAAACATTGAAATTTTTGAGATTGTTGTCATTTGGGAAGTAGGCTTACACGGTCACACACATAAGCGTGTATGTGGCCATATAAGTGACTATGAACTTTCAAGAAATTACATGGTCTTATGCACACTCGTGTAAGTATGATTAAGTAACATACATGGTCATATATATGTCTGTGTAAGTGACATACATGGTTACATACACATTCATATAAGTGACCGTGTAAGTCTACACAAAAACGTCACAATGACTTACATGGTCATATGCATGCCCGTTTATGTGACCATGTAACATGTTGTGTGTTGTGTGACATGATCTTAATGACTTCGTGTGTGTGACTATGTAAGTCACTGATAAACTTTAAATCCATTATTATGATTTATGATCTCCTGTTCTCTCTCATGTTTATGAATTATCAATTATAATTATAAATAACATATATATTTATTCAAATGGTGAGCATATTCCTTTAATGGAGAGTTGTAATTCAGTACCAGAGACAGAAGTGATAATTTCTAACCCCGTACCAAGTAAGAATATAAGTTCGAGTTAATTAAAAAGTGAAGTTTGGAATCACTTCAATAAGACTAAATCAATTGATGAAGTAGAAAAAACCAAATATAAGTATTGTCACAAGATGTTGGTTAAGAGTATAAAAGATGGAACCTCTTATTTAAAGAGACATATGGATTTGTATAATAAAAAAGAATATCGTATCAAGAGATCAAACATTTTTTATGCCTAACCTTACGAGAGGGAAGAATGAAATAACTGCAACATCTTATGACAACAATAAATCAAGGTTTTTATTGTTTATATGGTAATTGGTATTGAACATCCATTATTTATAGTTGATACCAAAAGATTTAGGAAGTAACTCACTCCAACCAACCTTCAAGGTTCCAACTCAAAATACTTTAAATAAGGACATTATAAAGATATACAAGGATAAGAAGAAAGAAAATTTAAGAATATTATCGAGTATTAAAGGATGAATTACCATTACAACAAACATGTGGGCAGTCGATAATCAAAAGAAGAATTATATAGCGATGACGACTTGTTATGTTAACAATAACTAGACTCTATGCAATAAGCTTTTAAGGTAATTTATATTCTTTAATATTGTTATCATTTACTTTTTGATTATGTTATGATTGATGTTGGTCATATTTGTACGTAGTAGGTTCATTTATGTGCCGACACCTCATACAAGTGAAAGGTTGACAATCATTTTGAAAGACTGTTTGATAGATTGGAATATCGATACCAAATTGTCCATCATAACAGTCGATAATTGTAGCATGAATGATGTTGTAATTGAAAAGCTAAATAATAAGATACATGTTAGGAGCTTCTTGGTGGATGGAAGGTCATTTCATATACATTATTTTGTACATATTTTGAATTTGATTATGAAGAATAGGTTGCAGATGACAAAGGAAGCAATAGATTCAATTCGGAATAGTGTAGTATATTGGAGTGCAACACCTAAAGGGTTGAGAAATTTGAAAAAACTGCACGACTAATATGTATTCTGAGTATGAAGAAGTTGGTTTTAGATTGTCCAACCAGATGGAATTCAACCCTCAAGATGCTAGAGTCAACAATCCAATATGTTGAGGCATTTACCAGACTGAGACATGCATGCCTATAGAAGACCTAAGAGAGTTAGCCAGAGAGCTTTAGGCCAAGTTAGAATTATTTTATACTGTGACTAAATTATTTTTAAGAACAAAATATCTAACTTCACATTATTGCTTTAACACTATGTTTGAGATAAAGAAATCTTTACCTAATTGTATGTTTGATTTTAATGAGCTTATTTGGGCTATAGCTGAGCATATGATGGAGAAACTGAATTCTTATTAGTATATGGTTGGATACATTGTTATAGTCATATTTGTATTAGACCTGAGATACAAGATGGAGGAAGTTAATTATGTATATAATGTGTTCTATGGTGATCGATTTTAAAAGCATATAGATGTTATTAAATAATTTTGATATGATTTGTTTAATGATTATCAACTCAGAAAGGATAAAATTCAAGATCAAGATCATTGTAGTTCAAGTTGTTCAGCTTTGACTTAAGTTTTTGGTTTAGGTTCATCTTCTAAGAACAATTTGTTACTTTGTCTTACAAAATTTATAAAAGAAAAAAAGGACTAAAACTTTGTATAATATGATGAAGTTAGATAAATATTTAATAGAAGATTGTGAGGCTAAGTTGAAAGTGTATAGTTTGATGTATTATTATGGTGAAAGAGTTGAGGAAATAATTTTTTGATCATGCAAGTAATTGCATGAAACCTATTAGCAGTTTTATCGTTTACTTTTGCTTTAGGGCTTGCTTTTACACTAGTGGTTGAGTTATTAGTTCTCATTAAGCTCGACCTCATTCTTATAATGTAGAAGCCCTTATATTGACTCATTCATTATAAAATCTCAATCTTTATTAATCAATTGAAAATTTGACATTCTTAAACTTCAATTAATTGAATTTCTTATTATGTATATAATTTTTCTTTTCATTTCTTATAATTCTATCCTTTTTCATTAATGAATTTAGTTTATCTTATTCATTTTATCAATATATGTACGTTCTATATATTCATTCATTATAAAATCTCAATTTTTATTAATAAATTTAAATTTGTAACTTCAATTAATCGAATTTCTCATATTATATGTTTAATTAAATATATTTCTATTAAAATTTTTAAATTTTTTGACAAAATAGTGTCAGTTCGAGCCAGATCCGCAAGGCCCAATCAGGTCGGACTCTGGGCTCTCAAGCCCGACCCTATCCACTACCATTAAGTATATAACACTAAGGACGAGCGGAATGGACGAACACGAAATTCCATCCCGCTATTTAACTCCTGTCTTTTTTTTAAGGTTTTCGTAGTTATTATTCACAGTCGTTACTTCTTAAATCCGACAGCTCCCATTCTTTTAGGTTTCGTGTCATTGTCATGGCTGTGAGTATCACAATCGTGATTCTGCCCCTATTATTATTAAAAAAACAAAGATATATATATATTAAAATTAAATAGAGTTAAAAAAATTTAGTTGATTAAAAGTTTCTTATATCATTAATAAACAAATTTATTTGCTGATTAATTATAATGTATTATGCATATATAAACATATGGACAATTGTGACTTAACCGTGATTAGTGATGATAATAATAATGCCCATTAATTACGGAATACTACTTTACAAAATTTATTCAATGATTCATAACAAAAATTATAACTTGACAATTTAGAATCTAATTAATAATAATAATAACAACAAAAATAATAATAATGATAATAATGATAATAATAATAATAATAATAACGATAACAATAATAATAATAATAACGATAATAACAATAATAATACTAATAATATCAATTAATTAAAAATAATTATTTAATTTATTAATTGAATGATAATTAATTGATTGGTTATTTATAATATAGTATGTGCATAAGCACAGCTAGCGTGATTAGTAATAATAATAATAATGCCCATTAATTACGAAATAATTAATTATTTGATTAATTTAACTTTACTTAATAGGATAATTAATTAAAATATATTTTAATTTAAAATAATTACACAGTTAATTAAAATTTTTATTTACTGACTATATAAAGAACTCATTAATTATTTGCACATTTATTTTCTTTTTTATAGTTTAAATTAAATATTGATTAAAAGTTTCTTATATCATTAATGAACAATTTTATTTACTCATTGCCACCCCTTTAACTTATTACTCACAAGCATAACTTCTTAACTTTCATTTCTTTTTTATCTGATTCTCTATTTCTGTAACTTTTATATCATACAAAACATCACAGTCGTATGTTTTGTTATTTATTAATTTTTACTGATATGTTGTGAGTTTTTTAAAATCTTTTTTGTGTATTTATGTAACTGTTATCACTAATTCTATATATTGTTAGTGATTTATGTATTTGTGTAATTTTTATTAAATATGAATTAAAATTATTAAAATTATTAATTATAAATTTCTTATAATAATATTTATTATTTATTATTTATTCACTTTATGTTATGTTGTAAATTATTGGTTACAACCATCCGCTTTATTTATTAATTTTATGGTTATGTTTATGTTATTCTTAATTATAAATTATTATTAATTTATTTATTCAACTAACTTTTAAATATAAATGATGACACAAATCTTCGCTAATCAATTGGCAACTGCCCAAATCTCAAACGTAATAAATTTTTTCAATAAATTTTCCTTATTAAAATGAAAACCTATCAACCCAACTAATTAATAAATCAATCTTTTTTGTCCATCAATTATTATTATTAATTATTGATTATTACTTTATATTATACATGCACGGTTTAGTCTTATTGGTCACAACCGTACATTTTATTTATTAATTTTTATTATCACGTTTATGTTATTCTTATTTATAAATTATTATTAATTTATTTATTATATTAACTTTTAGATAAAAATACTATGAGGAATCACTAATCAAGTGCGATACGCGTTAATAAATTTTAGCAATAAATTTTCTTTTCTGCGGAAACAAATAAAACCTTGGATGAATAGAGGAAGCTTGAGATGTTCTTCAAGAATGTGAAGACCTTTGAAGTTGGCATTGTCAATCTGCATGAGACAATCCAGTGCCCATAATTAGCCCCTATGATCCGTTATAAGGATGACACAGGGAATCTAACACGGAAACTATGACCTGGCTGGGTTAACCCTCACATGGCTAACGCTTCTTCCTCTAAGCCACTCACTAGTTGAAGGCATCGACTCACCAAAGTCGGATTGGAAATGTGTATCACTACGTAGCTGTTCCAGTTATCGGAGACTTACACCCCTCAATGCCCTCCCTAGGCTTACACGGGTCTTACTGCTCATGCCTCTTAGGAACCCTACTTCACTCACACACTCTTACTCTTCATTCCCTGTTCGCTTCTGACTCAAGGTAGCGAAAATTTAGAAGCTTAACAGTGTTTCCAGACTGTCATAGATGTTCTGATACACAAGATCCTTTTTCAAGGCAAGTGTAGAGCATACTTATCTCTGCAATCTTTCCACTCAAAGGAAGGGATAACAAAGTTTCAAAGAAGAGACACTATTTTTGTGAAGAAAGATTCTTCATTTTCCAATATGATTTACAAACTTGAATATCTTACAACCTATTAACTTCAGAAAAATGCTTACAACCTCTCAACTTAAGAAAAATTCTTACAACCTCTGCTTACAACTGAAGAGAAGGCTTGCTTAAATAAGCAAAGCGAAGGATAATAATGTAATCTAACCTAGAGACATAATCATACAACTTTAACAAAAGCTATTCTAACTTATCTCTAAGGAATTTACTTTACAAAAGTAAAGTTAACTTTGCGCCAAAAGTACACTACTTTCTAAAAGTAAACAGTACTACTTTACAAAAAGTAAAAGAGAAAAGATGATCAGATGGAATTTTTATGATGTTGAAGTGATATGTAGAACCCATCTATCATCATGTCAGTTGTCTCTTTTACTTACTTTACAGATGTAAAGTAAGATTTTTTGTCTTCTTCTCACCATAATGGATCCAAAGAATCCAAATCTAATGATGGCGCTTTGGAGAGTGCCAACTTTGAAGATTGGATGGAGAATCTGGATCACTATAGTCGTCATGATCAGACTGATAAGGTCGTTTTCCTTTGATATGACGTAGCTCTACCATGTGTAGCTTATGCAGGAATTGATCTAAATTGTCTTCGTCAATGATTTCAGTATAGTCATTGGGATCCTGAGCATCTTGGAAACAGAATCAGATGGTTGAGATGGTCCTGCTTCATGTGAGATATTAGTTTCTTCATCTTCTCCTGAATCAGAATATTCAGGACTATTGGAACCAGGAATGTTAACTTCTGGTGCTTCTGGTTCACCAGGAACAAATTCTCCAATGTATGGTCCAATAGATGTTGTCAACTCTGGAAGATCTAGAAAGTGATTAATCTCTTTAAGTTGTTGTCTTAAAGAGTTTAACACATTCTCCTTAGGTCGTGGCCAGTATAAGGCTGTTTGCCAAAACTGGACATGAGGTTCAATATAGAGAACTCCAGTAGTTGTTTCTTTATAAGGACGATGCACAACAAAGAAACATTGTGTATTGTGTCATCTTGCTGCAGCAGACCAAAGACGATGTTGGTCAATGATAACACCTTCCATTGGCTGAGAGGTTGGAACCATTCTAAGAAGGTCCATAATAAAGAATTGCCATTATCTGGATTAAAGAGATGTTGATACAGATGAAGAGGTGAGACTGTAAAAGCACAAGCAAATAAAGTTGATAATGCCCAAAGATACCATAATGTGTTTTCAGTGAGATGGTCTTGGATAGAGGTCACATTAAGGTATGGTGCTTTGATGTTGAACATATATAGCGTACCATGAGAATTATGTTCAAATAGAAAGAGATGCAAGTAATAGAATAAACTACTACGTGCAATAGAGGCAACTTCAGAAACACTACGAGGAGGCTTAACAAAAGGTAGAAAAGCTTTCTTTGTGAGAGCAAAAATGTTGCTATCTATACTACCTGAATACGAAGGCTTAAAAGAAGTAAGGCAAATCTTTTTGTGATTTTTCTGAAGTGAAGGAGGATACTTATAGACAGGAAAAGTATCTCGAGGCCAAGGTGGATGTTGTCGGAGTTGTGTGGCCAACATTGTAGTTTTCTCAGTGGGATGTTTGACAACTGTCAGCGATTAAATACTAGAAAGCGGTATAGGTGACAGATGCTGACATATGTGCTTTAAATATTTGATAGCTCTAGTTTGTTCCTTATCCCAAAGAGGTGGATTCTTGCATAGGAGCTTAGATAAGCTTGTTGTATAAGCTGCCACATGTGGAATAAAATCTCGGATATAATTAACAATTCCAAGAAATTGTTGAACCTGTTTTACGGTGAGATTGTCATCTGGAAATTGCAATAACTCTTTTGCAATATGTGGGCCTGGCTGATAGAATCCATCTTTGAATTACATCCCAAGGAATTCTATTTCCTTTGTACCAATTACACTTTTTGATGCTGAAAGCATAATACCATACTGCTGTGTAAGGTCCAAAAATCTTTGAAGAAGGGCCTGATGTTTCTCATGGGTCTTTGAGAACAGTAAGATGTCATCAATGTAGATCAAGGCACTTGTTATGGACTTTTGAAACAGTGATGGTGCAACTTTTAATCCAAAAGGCATCACAGTCCATTGGTACTGTGCAGTAGGAATGCAGAATGCAGTCTTGTAACGTTCTGCTGGTTGAATACCCAGTTGCCAAAAACCTGCTTTAAGATCAAACTTTGAGAAGATACAACTACCAGAAGGTATTCCATGTGCCTCATCGACATTCTTTTCATACAACAACTCCTCCAATTCTGAGGACACTGAAGGATGGCTTAGTCAAGTCCATCTACTCTAGACCTTGCGACGACACGCCTGGTCCATCTACATCAGGGTCTATCCTGATGATCCAGCCCATTGAAGCTCAAGATCTATCAAATCTATCATCCAGGGCATCATGTTCAAAGCCCAGTACTTCAAATCGACTAGATCTACCATTTGGGGCTCAAAGCCTTAAAATCCAGCCCGTATTCTCACATACGAAAGGTATAGACGGTCCTTCTATTCACTTTTTCAAATCCAATGGAGATCTAGTTTATGTAAGTCATCATCGTGGATATTTTGTATGGGATGTCGACGCATCCATGTGCGAACCAGATTGTGAGATCTATCTCAACCCAGAGTCAGACTCAGATGATGATGATCCTAGATATCATCGGGGAAGGAAGAAGAAATCCAAGCAAAAATCTCATTGTTTGCCTTCTCAGAACTATCCTCCTCTTGGTGAGGATCTAGACACAGACGATCATAATGGTCTACTCACAGTATCATCCAGACCAAAGTCTTCTACTACAAAGATGCTCAGGTCGTCTACATATCAGAAATCAGATCCTTGCAGATCTACTGGTGGATCGTGCAGATCTAAGATACAGCCAGCAATTCCTGTTAAAACTCCTACTCCTCTGCCTTGCATGATGGTATTACCAGAAGAGGATAGCTTTCCTCAATTACCAAGGAGTACTGATGAATCACAGCGGGTTACTTTCAACCCTTATATCAGAGCATCAGGAATTACATCACAAGGTAATTTGATCTCAAATCCTAGTGATGAAGTACTTAACTGACAAACTTCAAATGCAGTAGCACAGAACAAAGTTCTGAAGAGAATATATTCCATGCTGGATGGAATCAGACAACAGAGCACAGCTACTCATAAACAAGTCAATTCTGTCTCGGAACAGATTCAAAAGATGTATCAGTCATACAAAGCTCAGATTCAGCGTCTTGATGCTGAACTCAAACAATACATCGCAGCCCGACATATTGGGCCAGACTTTGACTTGAAAGTTAGAAAGATACAAGAGATACAAAGGACTGTACAACAAATGGAAGCAGATATGCATGCTTCTCA
>JAOSBK010000005.1:6550557-6579682 GCA_027568895.1 Erythroxylum shatona | reverse complement strand
TGCATGTTATCCTATGACATAAGAATATACCTCCTTAAAATTGCCATGAACGGTAACTGTATTTTTTCTTTGCAATCCCTTTTAGGAAACATATAATTTTTTTTACTTTATTATAGGAGTTCTATGTTCTTTACTTTTTGATGGTGTAAGCTTCCGCTCTCTTTTAGGGGCAAAAACTTGGATTGCAGCCTTCAAGCCATGCGTATGATGGCTTGATTAGAGCAGTTGCTGCTAAAAGAGGTTATAGAGAAGGTATGAAAGTGGTAAGTTTTCTTTTTTTCCTTTTATTAAGGGTGTGGGGATGCTTTTAATGTTTTAGTTGAACTTGCAAGGACCTCCCTCCCCCTCCCCTACTCTGCAACATATAGACATGCACAAACTTAAAGAGGAGAAAAGGAAAGAAATCTTTTGGAACATTTGTTTCTTTGTAAATTAACTACTTGTCTTTTTCCATATTTCTGCAGCTGAGGATAATGCAACAGCACAATTGGAAACCACTTGATTCAACTCTTGCAGCCCTTGCTGTGGGATGCTGCAAGGCCACAGAACTAGACCTAGCAGAGGCTTTGTTGGATCAGATTTCAAACTGTCCATTTGCATATCCTTATAATGCATTTCTTGATGCATGTGAGAAGATGGTCAGCAAACATCATTCAAGTTATTATCTGATGATAGGTTCTTATTAATTGATTTTTTCCCCCCTCAAGTCAGAAGTTCTGTAAGGGAGACTGACGGGTGGATTTTTCTCAAATGCTACTGAGGAAGAGTCTCAATATTCCACTCTAGTAATGAAAGATGTGCCGAACCAAATAATCTTGATGGTTGATCTAGGTTTCCTCGGTTTGCTTTTGTGTTTTTGATATGGATGAGTGTTTTATTAGGAGTATACTAGAGGAGTATGAGTGTTTTATTAGGAGTCTATTAGAGGAGTATTTGATTTTTAGAAGTCTATTATTTTCCTATTGTTTCTGCACTAGTTTTTGTTATATTATGTTAATAAAAAACAACTTGAATATGAGTCTTTCTAAGAGTCCTAAAACAGCTTGAATAGGAGTCTTTCTAGGGGTCCTAGTTTAGGTGGAACTTGTGTTTCTTTGCCTATATATAAGGCTATTACATTATGCAATAAAGGGGGAAGTTATCATAAAATTAGCTAATTAGTAGTAGAGTAATTTAACCCAATCTTGGCAGACCTTGTCTTTGACAAGTGCTACCAGTTTTTTTCATCACCCAAAAATAGGTTGTGCAAGGAAGGGAGTCAACGTAAATAAAGGGAAAGAGATTAACTTTCTTAAGATCGTCCTTGGACTCGATCCCAAGCACTGGCACATAACAGTTTTCTAAAGTGATAATGTTTCCTTAGTCCGTGTTGTCTCAAGTAATAAGGGGAACAAGTAGTCGGCATTCTGCTCTGGTCACTAAAACTGTGCATAATCAAATAATTCTTGATGGTTGATCTTGGGTAATCGTTTGTATTTTCTTAACCTTTCGTCTGTTTCATTGATATATAGAGAGTTTGTACTTCACTTGTTTCATGACAATATATTTAATTGAAGAACCTGAATTTTCTTTAGAAGAGTTATCTTGTGGTATCATCATCTTTTACTCTTGGGTGTTCTACTCAAGGATTCACAATATCAGTTGATAATTCTTTGTTGTAATCATACAGGACCAACTTGAGCGTGCAGTTCGGATGTTGGAAAAAATGAAACAATTAAAAGTCCGTCCAGACATCAGGACGTATGAGCTAATGTTTTTACTATTTGGTGCTGTCGACTCTCCATATCAAAAAGCCGATTTGTTGACTCATGAACACATTGCAAAAAGAATAAAAGCTATAGAAATGGATATGGCAAGTAATGGTATTCAGCACAGTCATTGCTCCATGAAGTACTTGGTACTTTCCTGCCTTGTTCGCTTTATTCACGTGGTCATTTACCAGTGTAGTTTTCTGCTTGAAATATGGACTGGAATACAGAGTCATGGCAGTTGTTGTAGTCTTCTGTAAGGAAGATATAGAACACTAAGCATTCACTATCATGCCAATATGCTATAGATTTCTCTTGATCTAGATCTCTGATGAATGCATTCTCATTTCCAGCTTTTTTGAGAAAGAAGAAAAAGCTATGTAGCGCTCTCTAGGAATACTTATAGGCATTGATAAACATTTAATATTTGCTAGAAGACAAATTTACATTAGTTTTTGCCACAGTGTATGGAGTGTCCACTCAGTAGTGCATGAGAATATTGATACTTGAAAATGCCTCACTGAGGTACACTTTTTTGACTGCCTGCTAGACATCCGCATATTGCTGGTGAAGTTAATATAATCTTGTTGAAGCACTATGAGTTAGCTCTAAATGCTGTTGAACTCCTGTTTCATTTTGCTTGCATCAGTCATTTCATTTACTGCTCAGTTACGTTTATCATTGATGGGGAAATCTTGCATATACCTTCATTCCTTGCATTTTTAAGAGCCTCAGCTTCTGTATTATTCCTAATTTATTCTTATCAGATGAAAGCTCTTGGAGCAGCAGGGATGATAAAAGAGCTTTTGCAATATTTAGGAAAGGCAGAAGATCTTTTTTGTCACAGTAAACTCTACTTACTACGCAAGGATGCTTTCTTGGGAACACCTATTTATAATAAAGTGCTGCATTCTCTTGTTGAAGCTAAAGAAGTAAGTCCCTGTGTTGCTACTTGATGACTTTTTTTTTTTTGGGTAAAGTAACATCTTTTTAGAATAAGCTTTTTATTTTGCATGCAGAACCACTTGGCATTTGAAACATTCAAAAGTATGAAGTCAAAAGATTTCTGGCCAGATGGGAACACATATAATATAATGATTCAGTGTTGTGTGGATCTTAAACTCAAATTGGCTTTCTCACTGCTTTCACAGATGTTGCGTGATGGATTTTTTCCAACTAATGTTACCTATGCTTCTCTTGTCAAGGTAATCTATGTGGACCTCACGAACTTTCTACCAACTGTGACAAGTTCAGTAACTATGTCTTCTATATGCCTTTGCTTTGTGCACAGCACAGCTGTCTACATAAGCATTCTTCATATCCTCTTTTGACATATCTCTCATATTTAGCTGTCTATCGGTGTTCATTTTGTTTTTACATTACTCTTCTGCCTTAATACCTGCGAAAAGAATTGTTACATGGAAAAATGTATTGTCAAGAACTATTCTTGTGCCATTATTACGTGATTGTATCTTATCTATGTCATACACTGGTTCTCCTCCCGGCCGTGTTTAGTAAGATTGGACCTGTATGTTATAGGTGCTGGCTGTCCATCAAAATGGTTCATGTTGCTTATGTTATATTATCTGAGACTCTCAAATGTGGAAATTTTGGAAGTTTAGTTCTGTTGTATTGATGGATGCAATTCTTTATTCTTGTATTTAATTGGTGCAGCTTTTCTTCTATTCTAGCCTTCTTCTGTAAATTACTTATTTTTGGTGGATTCTCTGTCAGATTCCTTTAAAAGATGGAAACTTTGAAGAAACATGGAATATTTTAAATCAAGCTCGCAGAGAAGGGATTGTGTTTGACATACAGTTGTATAATAACATTCTTCATGAAGCACGCCATAAGGTAATCGATATTATTTACCACTTGCTCCATTTTCCTCTTTCTGAGTTTGTGAGTACATATTCTGTACTAGTTAGCATTTGCATATGCTTAGTCCTTTCACATTCTTTATATTTTTGGGCCATTAGGTCAGATTTGTTACTGAAATTGACCGTCTTTTAATCAAATTTTAGGGACGGATCGACATTATTGAACTTCTTGTTGAGCAGATGTATCATGAAAAAGTGTTACCTGATACAACTACATGTCGCTGTATATTCTATGCATATATAAAACAAGAACTTTTCAGCACTGCTGTGGAAGCTTTGCAAGTTATGGCCATGAGGATGATCTGCCAAGGAGATGAAACTTGTGAAGGAATGAAGGACAAGTTTGAGGAGGATTACGTCCTTTCTGAAGACTCAGAAGCTGAGCTGCGAATAGTTAAGTTGTTTAAAGGCCATGAAGATATTGTTTTTACCCTCTTGAGTTTAAGATGGTGTGCAATGCTTGGTTTCCCAGTTTCTTGGTCGCCAAATCAAAGTTTATGGGCAAGAAGACTATCAGCTAATTATGAAGCCAGACAGAGTCACACGATGGGTATCACCAGTGGAGTTTAAATGCCTGGCTTTGTGAGTTCTTTATTTGCTTGATAATGCTTGGGAATTTGGCCTGATCCGAGATATGGATGCTTCAAGGCAGAGGCATCTGAGTTCTGTAAGGGTTTACTACAAGTTTCATTTCCTGAAGAAACAGCTCAAGTACTGAAGAGACGATTAGTTTGTTTGTCCCTAACGGAGTTAAGTTGGACATATATTTGTGATTTTTCAAGAGTTGGTTGGAGGGAGATGTATGTTGAGGTGCATATGCAACTGTGATGTGGCACTTGGTACGCCTAAAAGGGTGGAGCTGCATCCATACCTGTGTTGCTTCACTTGCTGAGGCCGAAAGCCAAGATGTTGCTTATGAGAGGAAAGTTCTGCACTTGCATTCACCATATCAAATAAAAAAGGTGAAATTAATAGTGTAGATTAAAGCAATAAAATAAAGAGCATGTTTTTCCCGCGGAATGTCGAGGCTTGTGCTGTGAGCCTGAGATAGATGTGTTTTGTAAAGCAGACCGCGGACCTGGATGTAAACATCTGGTCTATGGGGGTTGCTGAGAAGAGGAATTCTTGACAGCTTCATTTTGAAGCTGATTGTTGTAGATTCTGATCCCTATTTTGTGACTTTGTAACTTGCACCCGATGACCCGAATAAATTTTGAAGTTACTTCACTATTTCCTTGATCTTCTTGTAGTTTATATATTACTTATCCAATCTTGTAGGTGGTATTCTTTTAAACGTAAAAGTGACACATTTACTATCAAATGATAAATGATAAAATCACGTTTAGGCTAAGTTGTGCTACTTGTAACAATCTTCATGCTTCCATGCTCAATTTGAACGATGTTTCCTGATTTTTTTTCCTTCAAAAGCTAAATCAGAACACATGGAATGAATAAAAAGACGTTGGTCAGGCCACTTTAGAGTAATTTCCTCTGAAGTTGCAGCACATAAGCATAAAAGAATTTAATGTTTTGACGCTCTCTCACTCAACTCAAACCTATTTTCCATATTATAGGGACATTAACCAAAATGTAGGGATGAAATTATATTTTATTGGAAAAAGATGGCAACTAATAGTGAGTGGTCATTGAACAAATCGAAGTGTGGACTTGGTTAACTTTTGCAGTCATGATTCCACCACAAATACATAAGATCAGAAATTCGAGTTGTAGAGAGAAATGTGAACCTGAGTTAGTAAAATACATCATATCAGTTTGATATTCCAATACGGATGAATAAGGGATTAGATCACTTGTTCTTATTATTTTGTTCCAACTTTATTCCATAAAAGTCTATACATTTAATAAATAGAGCCTATAAAAATTAAACGACTGAGATGGGACGGAAATAGATGACAACCAGAAGATCTCAGCTTGTACAGATAGGGATGGGAGGCTTTCAACTCAGGAAGATTACAGCTTAGACAAACACACTCTTGCACAATGATAGACAGACAAAGGAATCTAACAAAGAGATATTGGGTCCAACTTTTGATTAGACAAAGCAAGCCAAACCCAACAAAGGAATCACATCGGTTTCTCTATTGCAATAGACAGGCACATGAATCCAAAAGCCGAACTTCACTCATTACCTATCTTTTTCTCCTCCATGGCTCCATCTATCAATTCCCACATCCCTACTTCATTCAGTCATTCAGATGGAGAAGAAAAGATGGGCAATGAGTCAAGTTTTGCAATGAGTTGAAGTTTATAAATATATATACATAGACATTATATATATATAAATATATATACCTATACATTAAGTATTATTTCGTTAAAATGTTAAAATCATTTATCTTGTTTAATTAGTGGCAATCATCCATTCAGTTGTAATTATACACTCTTTGAATACATTTTTTCTTTCAATTAGGTTAAAAGATTTTGGTATTTAAGACTTTTTAAAATTTAAAAGAATTAAAATTGAAATAAATCATAAGAAGAAAAATGATCTAAAGTAATTAAAAAATAAATAAAATACAATTAATGTAAATTTTGTTGTAAATAAATGAAATACTACTTAATTTATTGCGAGAGACATGATATTACTAATAATTAATATTAACAAGTATTTGAAGATTTGAATTAAATTTCAAAACTTATATTAATTTAAATGTTAGAAAAAAATCAGTTTAACTCTGTATTGTTTAACTTGAATTTATTGAACCATCAAACTTAATTATCTATCACGTAGTTTAAGGATTTATTAGGTGTATCACAAATATATTCAATGCAAGATCAAAGGATAGCTACAAATTCTGAAATTAAAGAGAAAACAATAAGGGTTGTATTAGTATAGGACATTATTATGGAATTGCATGAGGGGCTTGCTACACATCAACTTCCTTCATCTACTTGTCGGCCACTTGTCGCCGTCCCCACCCCGCCTTCAGCTCCTCCACTCATTAACCACAGACTGCATCTCTTGTGCTGACCAGTGGGAATTAATGTCCCCTTGATGTGCTATTCATAAGTCTCTCTATCGTCTGTGCACGTATGGCAAAGGCAAACCCTCTCATTTGGATTCATCGGATCCATTTAGGCAGTGACCCACGTAGAGGAACAAAGGTTGCCTTCAAACATGGAGAGAGTTGGATGTACTTTAACATTTAGCCTCCACGAGTGGAGAAGATACTCCTTAGCTTTTTCTCTGTATTGGAATAGTTGCATTGGAATGCAAGGTAATCCCTTCTATTTAAAATAAGTGTCATTTTAGAGAGATTTTAATTATTCAAAATAAGTGTCGTTCACAATTTTTCATGCATGTTTATAATTTTATTTCTAAAGTTACCCTTTAATTTCTCTCACATCCTAATTATACAGATTACATTTTTAAGAAAAGTCAACGTGCAATTAATAAAGGTATATCAAACATTTTACTTTCTTAATAAGTATGCATCTCTCTAAAACGACACTTATTTTAGATAGGAGGGAGTAATTACAAATTCCTGAGCTACGTCAGGATCGTGGCATAACCTAAAATTATATTTTTTCGTCACAAACTTAGGTTTAGCAATACACTAACACAGTGGATCCATCCTAAATTTTTACATAAACTTAGTTCTGTTATACAAAGTTCAGTCTTGATTGAATTTTCAAATTAATTTAAATGAATTCAGATTAAGTTTTTAAACTCAATTTTTTAACATTCCATTTCTGTATCAAAATTATAATTAAGTTCATAATCATAATTGCCATTTACAATTTAAAACCTACCTTATTTTATTTCCTGAAGGAGGTGATATGAAGTATGAATAAGAATAAGTCCACTTTCGTTTGCCAACAATCAATAGGAGGATAACAAAAGTAAAGACCGTGGATTCATACTTCCACAATCGTTGTTGCAGAGATGCCTTTGGTTAGTTTCAAACATCTATGTTATCATTATTACCTTGTCTCATTTCTGGGGTAAAAACGGATTAACCATCATATTGTCTTGTTTTCCCAACTTTCTCTAAACATGCTTGTTCATGAATTTATCCGTTTCCTCTCTCTCGAGATGTACCTGTTTATCTATATACATCAATTACACCACAGGTTAATGGTTTCTACAGGCTAGGGTAAAATTTTCAAGCTCAAACCCTGTCAATCAAAGCACTTACTAAATTTTCTATTTACTAGGTTCAACTCATAAAAGAGGAATATATAAATGTTTATGTTGTTACGTATCAAGACAAAGACATTGGCCAAAGGTTGTTCTTGTGACCTAGCTACCTAGTCCTAGGCTAATTGAGTGAAAGTTGCTTAAGTTTCACATAACAGCAGCATCTATCATCTTTTACCTTTCATGTCATCAAATTATTAATTTCAACTGCAATATTGAGATTAATATATGAAATATTGATTTATATATTAATTTTATTTTTCATTCATTTATTTAATATTTCATTCAAATTTACACTTTTTTTACTATGAAAATAAATTTATATGTATTATAAGGACTCAATAAATGATAAATAGCATAATTAAAAGGATGAAAATTTTGAAAATTAATTTTTTGGTTGTTTAATTTAAAATAAAGAATTTGACCAGTACTCAATGTAGGCAAAAATTGCACGTTGGAAAGCATATGGCTAAAAAGTTAAAAGACACTTAGACTTTGTACTATAAAAGTAAGTACTATAAAAGTAAGAACAACGTCAATTAAGCACTGACATTTTTTTTCCTGTCCCATTTTATTCTTGTGTGTGGGACAAGCAAGGTCAATGAATTGTTTTAAAATTATGAAGTTAGTTTATGAAATTCACCACCCAATCGCTTTAAAATTTTTGAATTGGTTTATTAAATTACTTTTAACCATCACTTGGAATTCGAGAAATATTATTTTTTCAAAATATATACCTTTGAGTCTAAGAAGATGCAAGAAGATTATATTTAGGAATTATAAGAGAAAAGAAAAAAATTCTAAGAAGAACTATGAGAAAGTGTTCAAGATGATATGACTGTTAAAACTTACTAAAGACTTGACTCTTAATAAAAAATTTTGACGAACTAGAATACAGAAAAAAAAAATCTTACATGGAGATGTTCTTCTCTCTTTTGTAGATATTTTGAAAAAAAATATTCTTATGTCTTATATTTAGCTTAAACACTTTTATATGTGGTACATCCCCATTAGTCATTTTAGTTTAGTTTAGCTTTTTTTTCTTTTTCAATTGCTTATTTGTTTTATTTATATATTTGTCTTATTTGTTGTCTGTTTATTTACTTACTTATTTTATTTTTATTTTTATTATTTACCTTTTTATCTTTATTTTTATCTTATTTATTATTATATATTTCTTTATCTTTTTTATTTTGATTTTGAATTTTTATCTATTCTTATTTTATTTTATTGTTACTTTTTAAGCAGTTATTTATTTATTTATTTTACTTGTATTTTCTTCAAACATTTTTAAATTTTTTTCTGTATTTCTATCGAAAACAACTTCTTTACTAATTAAGAGTAAGATTGTATGCTTCTAAACTTCCTTAGACTTCGTGTTTTAATGAGATTTCTATTGAGATCTTGTAGGCAAAGGCCATTCTTTTTCGTTCTCTCCAATGGAATTGGTTTTGTTACTTGATCCTTCACCTAAAAATGAAAAGGCCATATTCAAAGAGACAAGAATGACCAAGAAAAATTAATGAATAAATAGTACTATTACCAATTTGAGATACGTGCATACATTGACCATTACCGTGCTAGAGCTGATAGTATTATTACCAATGCAAGATATGTGCGTACCTTAACTATTACCAACATAAAGATGATCACTGCTAGTATAGTCATTTGCTATATGCAAAGGAAATAAATCTAAAGTAATATGATATTTCGTTCTATAATTAAAAAGCCATGGAGGATTACTTGGACAAGAATGCATAGGTTTCACAGTTTGTAAAGAAGGTGATTACATTGGCGCCTGAGAAAAATTTTGCTTGAGCAAAGATATTATTTCGTGGTTCATATTGTCTTCTACATTCATCAATAGGAGAAATTTTAAGATTACAGATTTGACAAGAACCATAATTTCTATGGTGAGACCTAAAATTGGTAGTATTAGGTATCTCCCCAAAATCTATAAACTAGCTATGTGAGTTTTGTAAAGGTGGACTTTGTTTTACTTACAAGTGGTGGCCCACTAAATAAAAAGTTCTTTGATTAGCCCGTAAGTGGTAGGTTTTGATAGCTTATTGGAGAAGCCAATTTATGATGAAATAAATAGGCTTTACCCTTTTTTGGTACAAAAAGGTTGTCGTAAAAACTATAACAGAGGAGGAGGAAAGAGAGGTCTACTCCACTGTTTTGGCATGTGGGATAGTAGTTGTTTGGTGAGATAATCAAAAGGAAACGAATCATCATCGACAGATATTCGGTGTTGGCATCTCTTAGATTTGTAGAGAGTACTAAATTGATTAGGTTTTTCAATTTGTATTAGAACTTTGAGATAATTATACTTGTCGTTGAGATTATTGTTGTTGGTTGCCAATTGTATTCTTGATTATTATAATGGATTGATTTTAGTCCGTGAAAATTCGGACCGTGGTTTTTTCCCTAGTTCAGAGGAGTTTTCCATGCAAATTGTGTGTGCATTGATTTAGCTTCTTACACTTTATTTCTCTGGCTATTATTGTTATTAAGGTTGTAGTAATTTTCCTCAACAAGTGGTGTTAGACATATGGTTGAAGGATCCTTGTGTAGGAAAAATTACTGCTTGTTTGATTTAGGGAGGAATTAGTTTGATAAGAGAATGGGTGAAAATAGTGCTTAATTTCACGTTCCCTTGTTTGATGGAAAAGTAAACTTTTAAGTGTGTGGAAGAGTATTATTGAGGACTTATCGGTACAATAAGATTTAGATGCGACTTTGGAAGTGGACAAGTTGATGAGTTTGAATGATGTCAAGTGGGCATCGATGAAGAAGAAGGCGATTGTACGATTCGGTTGGCTATAGCTTCGGAGATCAAATACAATTACTTGAGTGAGATAAATCCAAAAGCTTTTATGGATAAGCTCCAAAATGTGTATGCCTCCAAATCGTTGACTAACATCTTGTGATTGAGATGAGAGTTGTACCAATTGAGGATGGAGGAAGGTACAACCTTGCAGGACCACATTTATTTGTTCAATCAACTAGTGGCCCAACTGAAGAATGCGGATGAGAAGATCACTGATCAAGAATAAGATCTCTTATTGTTGACTTCACTACCCAAGTCCTACCAACCCATTATCATGATGTTGCTTGGTGGTAGGGAGAAGATTACGCTAGATGAAGCTATGGCAATATTGAGGGAGAATGAAAGGATGATGACACATGTTGATAGAGGTTCTCTACGTGATGGTGATCGAGCACTAGTTATGAAGGAGTTTGAGAAAGGGAGGCATCAAGAGAGAAGGGGAGATGGCTCAAGAAGTACGTCAAAATCGCGCACGAAAAACTTTAGTAACGTGGAGTGTTACTATTATAAGGAGAAGGGCCATATCTAAAACGGTTGTCCGAAGATGATGGAGGACTTGAAGAGTTTCTATTTGATGCAAAAGAAGAAGGGCAAGACTGAAGTAGATGATAATGGTGATTCCGCTAATATGATAATAAGTGATGGTGATTTATTATTGGTTACTCATGGTGAGGTGAAGGAGGGACAAGAGAGTAGGGTATTGGATTCAATCGTGTCGGTTCATATTTGTAGAGACCAAGTCTTGTTTGATACTTTACGTCAAGATGGAGATTATGGCCACATCAACATGGTGGGTGATTAAAAATTGAAGGTCTAAAGCATGGGGACTGTAAAGATGAAGCTCGATGATTTTATGACCCTAACCTTCCACAATATGAAATATGAGTTAAGTGTTCGTGCTAGTCTTATTTCCTTGGGTGAATTGACAAAGTTCGGGCATATATATATTGGTAGTGGGAGGTAGTGCAAAGTGTATCGCGGTGCTTGCTTAGTGATGCAAGGGAGGAAGGCTGACAACAACATTTGTTATGTGGAGGGCCATTGAATCCGGAGGGACAAGGTCGTGAGGAAGAAGGTATGATTCTCAGATGAGTTGGAGGTGGAGGTGTTTACTGATTTGGGTCAAGGGAGGAATATGTTGGATACCTCCCTAAATTCCAAATACTAGTTATGTGAGTTTTGTAAGGGTGGAGTTTGTTTTACTTACAAGTGGTGGCCTAGTAAGTATAGATTTCTTTGATTGACCCATAGGTGGTAGGTTTTAATGGCTTTTTAGAGAAGCCAATTTATGATGAGATAAATAGGTTTTATCCTTTTTTTTGCTAAAAAGAGGGTTATCGTAAAAATCAGAACAAAGGAGGAGAAAAGAGAGGTCTACTTCATTGTTTTGACGTGTGAGATGACAGCTGTTTGGTGATATAATCAAGAAAAAGTGGATCATTATCGACATATATTCAGTGTTGGTATCTCTTAGATTTGAAGAGAGTGCTAAATTGATTAAGTTTTCCAATTTGTACTAAAACCTAAAGATAATTGTATTTGTTATTGAGATTGTTGTTGGTTGTCGATTGTACTCTTAATGATTATAGGGAATTGATTTTAGTCCTTGAATATTTAAACCGTGATTTTTTTCCCTAGTTAAAAGGGGTTTTCATGTAAATTGCATGTACATTGATTTAGTTTCTTACATTTTATTTCTCTTGCTATTATTATTATTGAGGTTGTAGTAATTTTCCTCACTAGCTAGATGGTTGTGGTAATTAAGTGGGTGGAACAGTAAGTGGAGGATAAGAGTTGTTATTTGTGTGAATGGCTAGATTTATTATTAGTGTGGTATATGAACAAGAATTTCATAAGAAAAAAGATGAGAGTCCGATTCACCGAATGAGAAAGATTTAGGATGAAGTTCTACTTTTAAAGATATTGTGTGATATTTATATCTTATTTTTTAGTTCTTATAATTCTATAGTTATAACTGATGTTACTATGAAATGGAGTTGAAAGTATTAATCATTTTTGCTTGGTAATGCTATGAAAAAAGAATCTTGAATTATTGAGGAAGTAAAAGAAAGTAGTATATCCATTAATATATAATTTTAATACCATGAAGAGAATTAATAAAAGAAAAACTTATATATGATATTACTTGAATAATCACTATTTATACCACACGAGTTATATCACTTGATAAGAATGATTATAGATGAAAAAGAATAAAATACAAAAAAAAAAGATAAGATCAAACAAAATATTATCATTACGTAAGAAATAAGTACTTGATCAGTTTATTGAATCTTACGAGCTTAAGTAATCAAATGATCATTTAGATTAATTGTTTGACTTTAAAACATAATTTATAAATTGTTCAATGTATTATTTATTAGTATGCATAAAGTAGCTACTGTAAATTTTTCTTCCTTATAAAAAAATATTATTATTTTATTTCCTTCTTATATGAGCAAATTAAAAATTATACTGTAAAATTTATCTCACACCATGTTAAGAAGTTCGATGACCTAAAACTTTCCTGAATGCCCTTTTCTCCTATCTTTTCATAATAGGCGATTGATTGCTAATGGCACATTAATACATACGGCACTCCACCCTAACCATCGTGATTAGAACCAATGTTATTATATGACCAAGTGCCAACTGCTGCATTCTGCTAATATTAAGTCCTCAATATATTAAGGTCATGCCATTCAACTAACTTTGATATCGATGTCAAAGAAAATGACGAGTTCACTAATTTGCATTATTCACTTCTTTTAAGATGGGAAGTTTCATTATTAATGCGATTAGTGCTTGTCATGTGATTTTGATACGTAATTTTGTATAAATGAATTTTATTTTAGACAAGTGTATTCTATTTCATTTTGTTAATTAATTACATACTTTAACAGGTGTGTTAAAATAAAAAGAAAGAGTGAACAACATTATTATTTTTCATTAGGCATCAAGTTTGGTGCAAATTTAATGTGTCTCCTCCACTTTAGCAATATCCAATTATGTACCTCATACCTGTATCTGTAGTTAATTAATCATGGTCTAGCCATGTAACTTTCAACAAGAACTCGTTGAAGGTGTCTTTTTCAAGGTTAATGAAATTGTAAGCTCGTGTCAACTTCTTAAGAGGTACGTCTCCATTTAGATGTTTAGTCTTAGTATATAAAATAGTGCACAACAGTGAACGTGGCATATTTGCTAGCTTGTAGCTGTTTTGGTACGTCGAACATATAAAATTGAAGGCTTATATTAATTTATTTTGTAAATACAGTTTTGAGAATGAATATTAGTTGGAGAACATTTCCTACTGCCTAAAAAAATTGTGAGTCGGGACATTAGTTTATGCTATATATTTGAAATCTAATAAATAAAAAATACTCTTTATCTCTTGACTATGATGCTAAATTCATAATAATTAAGCTCATATTTGATATTGCACAATAAGTAAAAAAATAGTATTTATTAGGATTTAAAAATGTTATAAATTAACTTACTTAACCTTTTTCCTTAGACCAACTCATCGTGCGATTCACCAACTCTTCAACGATAGTGAAATAAAGTGACCCTTCTATAGTTTGTAGGATGTCTTCTTCTACTCAACCGCATGTGTGACATAGCTTTAGTTTGGACTTGATTGCTATTAAATGAGTAATTTTGATTAAATTTAAACACGATTATAAGAAATTTTGAGTATAATTATGTAAATCACACTAGTTCCTTTTAATTCTTGTGATTTATGTTACGTTGAAAGAGATTATGGGATGTGCTTATATGGATGTATGCTTTGAATTATAGAATAGTCACAGATCAATGCCAAAACTTTTAATAAGAGATTGAAAACTATATCTTTGAGCGTCTAATCATTTTAAAAACATTGGAAGTCCAAGATTCGAAGTAGCTTTCAACAACTCACCCATCGCCCTAGTAATTTTTCCAAATGTGAACATTTTCATTTTTGGCAAAGTTCTACGTTGGAGCCACTAAAAGATAAACCCTAGGGTCTTGTGGTTTGATGCTCAGAATCTCTAGGTTTTGTTTGGCTAAGGCGTTTGATTTGGACTGATTCCCTTAAACAATGCATCGTGACAGGGTTAGTTTGCTTTCTTTTGCTTATTTTCAAGCCTACAGGGGACCAAAATCGCTTGAAATTAATTTATAATGTGGAAAATGATTAAAAGATTCTTACAATGATAGAGGAGCACTGGTTTTTTTATTAAACATCAGACTGAGTGTAAATTAATTTAACAAGCACTTCATCAAGTTAAACAATAATCGGTCAGTATATTTAATTCCACTTAGTGCAATCTAATTGTACGGACTGGTTAGTATCGAAAGAGACACTTGTCGTGTGATTTCACATGGTTAAACAGTACTATATGCCTTTTTTTTATATATTTATATTTAGTCTAAGGAATATAAATCACAACGCAACTTAATCTAACGGTATTGAGTTAATCCCTCTTTATATTTTATTTATTTCAATGGAACAATGAATGATACCTTGCAATATTCTCTCTACCTTAATGATCATTCTGAAGCCAATAGGTTCTATAGAGAAGGACCGTCCTATGATTTTGTGACGTGTGTTTTTATTAGTATGACCTCTTTTCTTATGAAAACATGAAAGAAGCAAGCAAGAGGTGGCTTCCATAAACTTCAAATATGGTTCTCACTTACCCATCAAATGTCAAAGAATTAATTTCCAAGTAAAATAAAGAGATGAAATTGAAGTTGGGTGGTAAATCCCTATAAAAAACTATCATTTCTGCTAGTATATAGATGACGACGACTACAGATATAACTGATAGAAGAACACCTTTCGTCGGTTTCTTTTTCATTCAAGGCTGGAACCCCACCTAACTCTTAAAACGACAAATCCAACATTGCATTGCACCTAATCAACTAGCTAATCACACCATGAACTACATAGCAGTAGCTAGCGATCCCTAGGAGTGTGTTTTTTTAACAAGTTTCGTAGTGCAATAATGTTGCCAGAATATAATCTCTACGTTAAATGGGAAATTAAAGCTTCAATGTTCCTTTCCATATATAGATTAATCTTATTTTTAATGCTTTTCTAACTAGTCGTCAGAGACTCTTAAAGCTAGTTTTCTCTTGGCAAGTTCTAAGCTAGTATTATAATTTCCCGTTTGAATGCATACTATAAACTTATAATAGCTTTTGGAAAGTTGGTTTGACATAAGCTGTAATGTAATATTGGCATTAGTTAGGAAGTCAAATTTTATTCACTCCTTTTAATGTAGAATACTATTGAAACGTTTTTGTGAATCTCCACATTAATTTGAAATTATTAACTTTAATAGCTTCCTAGCTAGTGCTTCAAATGTTCTAAACCTAGTTTTCTTTTTATACGGGTAAGGTCTGAAGTTAATGTTTGTAGCTTATATTTGTTAGTTTAAATGCATATCACATCAAAAAGTTAGAATACGATTCTATTGTTGCTATCTTTAAGAGTGTTAAGAGTTATTAAAGAGGAAAGAATTTTTCATTAAGCTAAAGCTCAGCTTATGATACACTCTTTGCTAAGAGGTGAAGTAAACAAAACATGCTTCAAAACCAAGTTGCCTTATTTTGGAAACCTCTCCGTACTCCGGCAACTACATGTCAGGACTATTATGATGTCAATTTGAACTAATACATACATATCTTTTTTTTTTTAATGAGAAGAGAATATATATAAGAACATTTATACCACTTGATTAATTAATTGGCATCAACTTTAAGATTTGCAGAAGAGCAAGTACTATGAGGATTCAACAGACTTTCGTATATGGAGAAGTTGCAGCTATACGTTAAATGATTTTGTGTACTTAGAACAGAAAGGGAAAAAAAAAAAGAGAAGGAATTACCTCTCAATAAAACTATGAATGAGGAGTAGGAAACTTTTTGAAGACTTAATTAAATGCAAAATTACTTACAAGATTATGAATAGACATTGAGAGCTTAAAATTTATCACGAGATCTAATCATGCAAATGGCCTCGCACATAATCTACAAACTGTAGCAAAGTTACCTTAGGAGTTGTGAGTGTAATAGCTAAGAAACTTTTGACTTAGTTCACATGTCCATATAATTAAGCATTATAGCCAAATATAAGGCTTTCAACAAGATGAATAATGACTTGTAGATCTCAACTTGATGACCTTAACTATAACCTTTCAATCAACATCCTCTAATTATTCGCCTACCCTTTACTTTTTTCCTATTAGAATGCACATAAAAGTCTAAAAATAATATAACAGATCTTACCATCTAACCTGAAGTCAAGCTCGACCAATATTGTCAAACCTATAATATAATTCATATAGGAAACTTGGTGATGTATAGTATGTTCATAAACGAAATTATGGTGCACCCATGGTATGGATTAAGTTCGATCCAATAGTGCGATCCTAGAAGCAGTTTGGACAAGTCACTGTTAGTATGTTGGATGAGCAAGCATGCAAGACAAGAACAGAAGTGTACATGAGTTAGATTTTGCAAATCGACCACATGGGCTATGGACTCCACAATACCACATATTTTCTGGGATGTGTCATGCTACATCTTCAGAATGAGGAATGCCCAAAAAAAAGGACTTTAATTATTACTATCATGTAGGATTTTATATGCCAGAAAACCTGTGCAGACCCACAAAAGGTTAAAACCCGCTCTTCACCTAAGGCTACAACTGCAAGTATATATAATAGTGATAGCAGTGCCAAGACAGAAAAGGAAGAGACAATACGAATGGGGTATATCTAAGGAACCTCAAAGACTTCTAAACCAAAGGCTTGACTACACTACTGCACCTCTACTCTCTATTCTATCTTTTCCTTCTCTCAACTAAAAGTCCCGATCTTGAAGTCTTTACCATATTAAGACCTCTTAACTGTAAGGCAGTAGGTTTGCCTTCCATAGATAGAACATAGCATCTATGACCCTGGCAAAGCAACATTTCACCTTTCTTGCTATTAAATCCAATATTTGCTCACTTCACTGAGGTCTCAAAATCATTTCTTCAAATCCAACACATGGAGCCACCGAGATCAGAAGCGTGCATCTCTGAGACTTCCAGCATCGTATCAGTTTCAAATCATGCTCCAAGGCTTCAAGCTTCAGTGGAGAGCCGACAAGAGGGGAAAGATTTCGAAGAAAATGGTCAAAACGTGCACCACGAAATCACGAATCATGAACTTGTATTGGATCTAAGTCTATCTAGCAAAGATTCCAACGAAGGTTCGAACCCAGAACTCAACCTCCTCCATGGTATGGACGACAATTCATTGCAGAAGTCATCAGATGTTCGACAAGGTACTGAAACTGAGCCTCGAGTGTTTTCATGCAACTATTGCCATCGAAAATTCTATAGCTCACAGGCACTTGGCGGTCACCAAAATGCACATAAGAGAGAAAGAACACTTGCTAAACGTGGACAAAGACTAGGCTCAGGCCCTTTTGCTCTTGGTCACCTTGGGGCGAACTCTAATCAATACACTAGCATTGCTTCTCTTCCTTTGCATGGTTCACTAAATAGATCACTAGGAATTCAAGTGCATTCTATGATCCAAAAGCCATCATTTTGGCCAGCATCAACTATCAGTACTAGCCTGCAGTCAACTGTGTATGGTCAGAGTGGATTATCTAGACAGCCAATTGGTCAACAACCAGCAGTTGGTCGTCTTCCATCTGAGAGTTTTCATATGGGATATTTAGCATCTTCATGTGGTAATGGGGTGGCAAGATTTGATAGTTCCAGAAATTTTTCTCCGACAAAGGAAGGAATTGGAAAGTACTGGTTTGATCATGGTGGTTTAAACCCATTGAAGACCAACAAGGACGATTTCCAAAAGCTTGACTTGTCACTCAAGCTCTGATCAATGCTTTGTTTTCTGTTCCTGTCTTACAGTTCATTTTTAATTTCTTTTTGAACTTTTGTTTCTGTCCTTATTTCATGACTAGAGATAATTCACCTACTTAGTGGGTTCTCTTATGATTTACGGTTCTGGCAACAGAAGATTACTAAAACAGATTTTTCATTTGTACTGCATATTAAATTGCTATAGAGAAGTTAACCATTTAATTTGCTCAACAGGTATGTTCTCATCAGTAAATTTAATACCTCTCACTCCCAGAATTTGATATATAGATACTATTCAGAAGTTCAAAGAAGCTTTTGTAGGCAGTTTGAGTTTTTCTTTTTTTCGATATTGACTTGCTTGTCATCGAATTTATAGAACCAAGTCAGCAACAAAAAAGTAAAGACTGTGGAGTGAATAAAGCCTTATTTTTTATTATCAAGTTCGACTCCAAAGTAAAATTAAGGGGGGAAAAAAAAAACAAGTATGTGTTCTTCAGAAAACTCATACCAGTACACCAATGAAATATCTGCAAAAGGGTTTTGCTGAAATCTGCAATATACGTACATGGATCACCCTAAAAATGGCCTTAAGATCTTTCAGTGATGAAACTTCTCTGTCGCTTAATTTGTTCTGGGAAAATTTTGGAAGCTTGTAACTGTCACCTCATATTCTTGTGTTACTATTGTACAAGAGCATGGCCAATCCAAAGTATAAAAGTTAAAGACACAACACGGTCCACTGATGGTATTCGAAGTGGATGGTTGTGATTGTCTAAATGACTTCATCTTTGACCCACTAGCAGTTGAAGAAATAGACCATCTTTAATGGAAGGTGATGGATCAAAGTGTCAAGGAAAGAAAAGAAACGCCGAAGGTTGGTGTGGCTTAGCATGTGAAAAGTAATAGCTCTCAGCTAGGCAATCCACATCATTTGTGCTATATTTTATTAGGGTTAAATCTTGGCAACCTTGATTTCTCACCTAAGTGATCTTATACATAATCTGGTTCTACCAAAGTAGTGGGTCCAAATCAATTTGATATATGCAATTAAGATCGTGCTAATCATAGTACAAAGTCAAATTTCCTATAATTAAGATGTGTTGAACTAAACCAAAGCCTCATTATTCTGACAGGTAATTGCAATAGAGATCTTGGCATTAACAAGGAAAGGTTAAGAGGGACAGGAGTAGCACACAAGCCTTGACTTTGTAGTAAAACCATTTTGGAGGGTTTTAACAATTCAGTTGGGCTATCCATTTCTTGGGTTAGACTGCCTTTATCTCCTATTATTTTTTCTTACAATTAAAATACCGCAACTCCCATGATTTTGCCTTTCATTTAAGAAACACTTCATAACACACTTAGAAAGGGACATGTTTAAAATCATTTTGTTGAGTTTAGATTGAGAGAAAAATAAATCTTGAAGCAAGAATTGGTCTCTGCTGTTAAGATCTTGCGATTATCACAGCATAGATTTTGGTCCACATTTATACTTGACTATTACAATTTTATATCTTTTACTTACTTGACCTTGTATTTGTCTTTTTTTGATGCAGAAGATTCAAGTCCATTATGATAAATGTGGAGCTATCATTCATTCAATCATAGCTAAGAGTAGGTAAAATTTTAAACCAAGAAATGGTCCTTTTATTAATATTTTACAAAGAAACTACCTCACGGACGATAATGGCCTAGGTAGGACCAAGTTCGGCCCTCCTAGTCTGTGCCTGAGCCTAAGCCTAACTTTGTTTAGCCTAACCTACTTTTTATTTTTAAATTAAAAATAAAAAATTACTCCTTCCTATTCAAAATAAGTGTCGTTTTAAAGAGATGCACACTTATTAAGAAAGTTAGTGAAATGTTTGATATACCTTTATTAATTGCACGTTGAATTGCCTTGAGAATGTAATTTGTATAATTAAGATGTGAGAGAAATTTAAGGGTAATTTTGGAAATAAAATTATAAACATGCATGAAAAATCATAAACGACACTTATTTTGAATAATTAAAACCCCTCTAAAACGACATTTATTTTGGATAGGAGGGAGTATGTCATTTTTTACTAGATGAAATCATTTTTGTTATAGTTATCGGATCTCAGGTCGGGCCAAGTTAGGCTGGGCCTGATTAACCCAAACTTGAGTATGAATCCGAATCCGGCCCAAAGATCCATTTTTTTGAAAAAAAATTAGACTAAAGCGCAAATGTCTAGAATTGGTTACTAGAAAGTAATAGAAAAAGAAGTTTCAGATTTTTGAAAGAGCTTCAATTTGTTATTAGACGTGTAATGTGGGACTGGTGATAGAACAGCATCACATCACAGAGAATACTAGCATGACCTAATGTGCTTTTACATGAAAAATATGTACATATCAATCAAAGCCATCTAAACACGGTTGTTCCATAAATAATTTTTCTTGCAGAAAGGGTCAAAATGACTTTGAAAGGAAAATGATTGACAAAGCAAGTGTGGAAATTTTCACACAACGATTTCACGTGGAGTAACCTTTTACAATAAAAACGTTTTTTTATTTACAATTTAATAATTATCAATATTATAATTTATAAACAATAAAATTATGATTTTTTAAAATAAAATTTTCTTTATTTAACAATTGTAACTCATAAATATTGACTATGTGATTGGTTCTTTATTTTAATTACGCCTTATCATATTTTTTTCTACATTTCTTCTCTCATTATTTCATGGATTGTTTATTCAGTCTCTCTAACGAAAATGGTCCATGAGATCATGTTAAAGGCTTCTGTCATACATGCACCAAATGCGCCGCTTGGAGGATATAAATGTATAAAATTACATTTCAGTCCTTTAGCCTCTAGCATTTCTTCTTTTCTGTCCTTCTTGGCCTGTCTATAGAATCCAACGATTCTTGGAGCTTGTAGCAGTATTTACCTCAATGTAATTTGCTTATGAAGAACTATGCAGGTACTAACAATGACAGAATAGCAGTAATAATCATTTCTTCAAGACAAAGGTTAAGGTAAATTTTATCTATCAGTGAAGAGTTCCAAAAGTTATGGAACTATTGAGTTAAAAATCATCGCCCCATTTCCTGTTACCTTAACTGAATGTAGTGTTCTGAGTTGATTTCTTACATCAACTGATTTGCTGTGATACCTCCATTCAGATAAAAAGAATAGAAGAAATGTACTAAGTAGTTCACACACCACTAGTGGCAATCTGTATGTTTGCACTTTGACAACTCAAGATCAAAAGTTTCAGGTGCCCCCCTATCCTCAGAATCAATTATTATCCATCACCCCCATAGAAATACCTTACTTGTCAACAGTTTGATAATGTTTGCAACAGTAAACTAGAGCACAAAACCAAATGGATAATTATTTAAAATGGAATAAACTAAATGCTCTAAGCAGCTCCTTAACTAGATAGATGGTTCTATTATTCTGTTTTTCAAAATTGTTTTCTCCAATGTTGAATCTAATTGCCGCGTAGCCAATATGACAAATCCTGTTGAATTAGCAATTGCAACCATAGACAAGGTTAAACGGTCCACATCAGTGTGATTGTTAAGAACAATACACTAGAAGCAAGATCACTTATCCTGCTAACAGGGTCTAAGCATGGTGAGTTGGCTGAAGTCCCAAAAGAAGGCTTTACTTCTGCTCAATGTAGGACTTGACAGTATTTATCCACCTAATGTACTCGCTTCTGTCTTTGTGTTTCATGAACTCATGCAAGAATTCTGCCATATCATCGTCAATTCCCCGTCTCTCCAGGAATTCATAAAGTGCGTCTTGGAGTTCGTCGTCCAATTCCCTGTGAACATCAGGATCCACATGATCAACAATTACCATCAACATGCATGAGAAGGAAATAAAAATAATAAGATAAAAAGAATATGCAAGAATATGCAAGTGGCTTTCTGGCTGAACAAGTGTTCAGGTATCGGTATGCTGCTCTCCAGCACTCTCTTTCAAAATAAAGGATACTAAAGCCCCTACATCTCTTGCACATAGAAACCACAAATAATGGCAGTTTAAGCCAGATGGTAAGCAAAAGCAGGAAAATCAGTCATCAATGTTGCTCAAAGTAAAATCATCCAAGGTTTATAAAGTCCGGAGTTCTACTAATTACATATGGATTACGTTAATAACTTTCGATCCATTCAACTAAATAAACTAAAAATGCAATGAAAACTGATGAATCCAACATACTTGAATCCAGGACCAGCATAAGGTTGAGTTAGTTTCTTGTCACTACTGTGTACAAAAAGCTTGGTAATTTCTAAGCTATCTGGCCAAGCTGAGCAAATGATCTGTAGTACATGACCGTCACCCTTACAGATATTAACAATCATTGTAATGTGAAGCTTTACAGCATCCTTTATGGTAATACCGCCATCCTTGGAAATTGGAACAGCTCCATCAAACGTGGTTGCTTCTACTTTGATCTCTTCATTCTCCGTATATTTTCTTTTTAATCCAATCCACTGCTCCCCAGGTCTTTGATCAATTATGAATGAATTATATTGGGCGGGAGGCTGCAAAATTGAGGTCATCGTGTAGAAAGCAAGCATGAGAAACCATTTTGAAGACTTGGAACAAACAACAATGAATAATATTGCTATCAGCAAAATTTTTATCAAGACAAAACTACGAGGGAATGGCTTATTAGAAAAATCAAAGAAATACATTACAAGTTTCAAACTTGCAGGATTTTACCAAGAAATGTCTCTGAGAAAGTAGAATTCCAACTGTATATATACATTATATCCCATTTCTTTAGAGTTGAAAATGCATTTGATTCATATAACCGCTCTAAAAACAAATGGAAACACCTCACTAAAATTACTCGAGAAACATAGATAAAAGCAAGATCAAACCACTGAATTGTATCAGGTATGCAAAATCGCAGATTCTGCTTCTGTCTTGCCCCAAATAGAATAAACACATAAACTTCATATAAACAGCTTCCCCCTCCTATAATTTCCATCTAAGCCCGTATTGTAAAAGCCAACGTCACATTAATTTCATTGTCAGTAGCAACAATTAAAGAAAAAAATCCAGACATTCACAAATAAAAACACGCATATAGAGAGATAAAAAATAAAACAGAGAAGAAAAGGCAAGGTACTTGATCGGGAGGAGAGTGATCGAGCTCGTATTGGATCTCTCTTCGAAGGAGTCTGAGGATGTTCTCATTGAACGCGGCTTTGCGCATTTCGGAAACGTAGCTTCTGGTGAATTGAATTGTTTGGGCTTGAGGTTTGTTGAGTGGAACATTTAGGGTTTCTTGGAAAGGGTAAATTAAGGTTTTGGGAGGGTAAAGAAGGGTTCTGCTTAGAGGTCGAATTAGCCTCGCCATTTCTGTTCAATTGAAGTGAAAAACCTAGCACCACAGGGTGGGGTTTAAGGAGGGTTTTTCATTTCTTTTGTCTGTGAAAATATGATTTGTCATAAAAATAAATGCCCTGAGCCAAATTAAACACCAAAGCTGGTGTCTACCAAGTTTAATCGATTTTACTGGTTTAATAATAAAAGTTTTAATTTTTTAATTCATTATTTAATTTTATAATTCAATTTATTTTAATAATTCTTGTTATTAAAGATAGACTAGTTTATTAATTAAGCAGTAAATTTTTATAAATTAAAATAAATCAATTAATTTTTGTTTAATAATTTTTAATTAAATTTTAAATGCTTGTCAATTATATTTTAAACTATTTAATTTTATTCAATTTATAACCAATTTTTTAATGACATAATATTAATTAATCTTTTAAATTTTAAATTTCTTACTTTATAAATTTAAATTTAATACAATTTTAAAAATATTAAACATTATGCTCTCTCTCAATAGGGAATGATTGTGCATGTAACTACCACATTAATGTTTTAGGTCTTTTAGTTGATATGTTCCTAAATTTGTGTACCAATTCTGTCCTATTAAATTTAAGTCATCTATTTATGTGAGGACTCATATAAATAAATAACTTGAATCCAATAAAATAAGGTTGGTACACAAATTTAGGAACAGAAAATTTCATACCCTTTTAGTTAGTAAAACAATCCTCAGACAAGGACGACAATTCGGTTCAAGCTTGTCAGGCCTAGCTTGGGTTGACTAAACCATAGGTCGAGACGGCCAGATCAGCCCGCAAATCGTGCACGAGGTTAAGGTTAGCCAAGCCTGCCCGGATCGACTGACATTCCTGCTCAGGATACCTTAAACCGTGTTAAGAAAACCAAGAAATCAAATTCACGAGGTTTAATAGTTTCTTCAATAAGCATGATCAACCTACAGAAACTTGAACTAAGCTGTAAGGAATCTGAAATCTGAAGTTTGGAAACGTAAGATGAATCAGTAATCTTTAATACTTACCATTTCAGTAAAATAACATATACTAGTCAGATTGTAACGCTTTTCTAAAACGTTAAATTTAAACTTTTAATTAACAAAATTTTTAATAAAATTGTATTATGTTAATTACATTACATTAGTTAATGTAATATAAAATTATTATTTTTATTATTTATGTGACTCTCACTTTATCATCTAAAAATCAAGACACAATAAAACTCGCATATTTTAATTAAATTTTCTTAATTTAACTTAAATAATTCAACTCAGACTAATTAACTTAATTTTAATAAAAATCTCTAATTGTTGAAAAATTTACAATTCAATTTTTTCATTCCACATAATGTGAAACCAAATAAATCGTAATTATTCAAATTCTCCATCTTAACTACAATCAAGCTACTTTAAAAAATCGTTTTACTATTTCACTCGACCTAAAAATTATTGGTCACCATCTATATTTCAGAAGGATGAGAATGAGTCGGTCCATGAGTTCAAATTTAGGTCCAGACTAACATAAGGCTCAAATCTAGACCCATGGGTCAACTCATTGTTATTCTTATGAAATATAGATAGTGACCAATAATTCCGTTTTTTTTAAGTTAGGCCTAAGACTGGGCGGTGTAGACCTAAACTCAATTAAAAAAAGACGTTATTTATACTTTTAATTTTAAAAAATTGATAGAATTGGCTCATAGGCCGACCCATTATCATCCTTGATATTTCATGCGACTCCCCAATAGAGAATGTGAGCTTCTCTTCTCAAACTGCACAAGTTAATGAACCTAAAAAAGATGATCATTATGCGAAAGAATTTTTGGGTCTATAAACAGTGGAATATGTGCTTGTAGAAATTATCAAATAATCAAATATTTTCTCATTACGGTTCCCGCAATTCATGGTTTGTTAATTTGATGCATTCCTTGCCGCACATAGTTTCTTAATTTTTGTTGTCCCTATATTACATCTTTTTATTTGTGCCTTTTCAATGATTTGAGAACTTAGAGAAGCAAAATATGCAACATTTTCAAGAACTAATATTTATTAAAGTTTAGAACTTAAAAAACACAATGCATGATTTTTAAGAATTAAGCATAAACAAACATCTTTATAGAAGCATCATACTTTCAAAGCTCAATAAACACTATTAAGTTATGTGTTACGATATTTTGGGCATTATTTGTAATTGGACATTTTTGATTATTTGAGGAATAGTACTATGATGAGTATTATACCTTATGTGGGACTCTTTGAAGATGAGATTTATTTGGAATAAAAATCCTAGTTATTATTGGATTTAATTGAAATCAAATCACCATATCTTCATTAAGATAAGATGAAGAGTTTTGGTGATTTTTAAACTCCTATTTGACAACCTATTTTAGGGATAATGGATATCTAAGGTAGGTAGATTTTTGGAGATTCCATTGACTATTTTGCAGCTGCATTGTTGTTATGTTTCACGTAATTTTTGGGTTGTATTTGTTGTTGTCTTGTGTATGAAAAACTGATAAGGATATGGTGACTTGGCAGCTGAATTTTTGGGAATTTTGAGTGATCTTTGGAAGTTGATTTTTGCATATTTTTTCCAGATTGGGCAACTACATTTTCTGTTGATTTGGTGTGTTCTTTCTCTAGGGTTGCGTGACTTTGTGGGGCTGTCTATAAGTGTGGTTTGTATGAAAATTTCCAGATTACTTGAGTTGTTGCAACTTTTTGTTTTGATGTTTTTAGTGATGAAATGTTAGTGTTTTTATTGAGTTTTATGGTTGTTGTATGTGAGATATCTAAATGACATTATCGAAGGTTCACAGCAGAATTTTTGGTGGACAACTTCCCTATCCTTCGTTGAAGAAGTTGGATTTTTATAGGAGTTGTGTCTCTTATCTCAAGTGTCTTTGTTTATGTTTATTATTGTTTCTATCACTTGAGTTATTTTATTTTCATTCTTTATTATCAAATACTGTTGACAAAAATCTTCTATTGAGGTTAACACGAAGTGGTTATGTCATTAAGGTGAAATATTTTTACGAGCTATGAGGACCAGGGATAGTATCAAGGGTAGGGTGAGTTGGTTCTGTAATGTCTTGAGCAAGACTATTATTGTTCTTTAGTGAAAGTGACTAAGTTAAGTGAGGGCCCTATAGACGTAGGCAAGGTGTGTCGAACTGTGTTAATAAATTTTTGGTTTTGATTTTTTATTATGCATTTATTTTTTTGTTTTAAGTTGTGCTAGAAACAACTACTCTGAATCAAAAATTTTGCAAAACTATATCCTTTCAGAATATCAGTTAGTATCAGAAAGAGTTACCGAATCAAAACTTAGTACGATAAGTTGGTGCAGATTCGTGTTTCACAAATATGGCTACAAGAGAAGGAGCATCAATGGCTAGGCCATCGTTGTTGGATGGTTCCAATTATTCTGCATGGAAATCATGGATGAGGGTATTTATTTAGGCACAAAGAACAAAAGCGTGGAACTCAGTATTACATGGCTAGACACATCCAATGATAACTGATGACAAGAGAGAAGTAGTACTGAAAGATCCATCTGAGTGGACAAAAGTTGCAGAAGAGATAGAACTTGGAAAATTTCAAGTCATGTATGCCATTTCTAGTGTCGATGATGAAGGTCGCTTTTTAATGATATCAACTTGTGAATCGGTAAAAGAAGTGTGGGACACTTTGCAAACTATACATAAGGGATCGAAATCTGTGATAGCCTTAAAACTTCAGATATTGGCTGTGAGATTTGAAGAGCTGAAGATGGATGAGAGTAAAACTATTGGCGACTTTCATGAGAGATTACGTGATATAGCAAACTAAACACATTAACTCCTAATGAAGTATTCTAACATGAAACTTGTTAAGAAGACATAGAGATCATTACCTCTGAGGTTCATACCGAAAATTGCAGCCATCGAAGAAACTTATGATATCAATGAATTTTCGTTGGATAAGGTAATTGAGATTCTTACCAATTTTGAGATGAACTTGTTAAGGGATAAATGAGAGAAAAACAAAAGGTTGGCATTGTAAGATGAAATTGTAAAGTTGTGAATGATATAGGAGATGAATCCGATGAGAAGGAGGATCTAGTGTTATTGATAAGAAATTTCAGTAAGTGGTTAAAGAAAGTAAAAAAGGATAGACCCGAATTTAGGCAAAATAGTAGGAGCTCATAAAATAACAATTTTAAACAACAAGCTAAAACTCAAAAGGGTGAAAGAAAAGTGAAAAAAATTCAATGTCATAAATGTCAAGGCTTTAGACATGTGCAAGCAGAATGTGCTAACACCTTGAAGAAGAAAAAAAGGAAGTCATATACTAGCACTTGGAGTGAGAATGAATCCGAAAGTAAGTATGGTAGTGAAGAGGAATTTGTAAGTAATGTTGCATTGGTTGCTTTAGATAGCAGAAGTCCAGTTACTTGTTTAATAGTAACCAAAAAGGAAGAAACTGATGATGAAATCGTAGATAAATCAGTTCAGAATTTTGGGAAAAACATAAATGATTCAGTCCAAAGTTTAATTTCAAATCATAATAGTGATGACAGTGATTCAAAGAACAAAAGTGAGGATATTTATAAAGCCTGTGAGTTAATGCATGCAAAGTGGATGCAAACATGTAAGAACAATGAAAAGCTAAAGAAGGAAAACTCTACTATGAAGAACATCATTTAAGATCTAGAGAAGAAGTTGTTATCTACAATAGATGAGCTTAATGAAACAAAGTTGAAATTGGTCAGTGTGGAAAAAAGGATAAGAATGTTAAATGGAGATACCAAAAAGTTAGAAAAGTTGACGAAAATTGGTAAGATTAAAGGAGATCTTCAAGGCATTGGCTATAAAAGTGGATGTTCTAAGTCAGATGATGAGAAAAATAGTGCGGGCAGATATGTCCAAGGAGAAAATTCAATGAGGAAACAAAAATTTATACCTACTTGTCACTTTTGTGGGATAAATGAGCACATAAGGCCGAATTGTTACAAGTTGTTACAAATGATATTTCAGAGGGCTCAAAATCGAAAGTCTAGACCTTCTACAATAATGATACCACCTAATGTAGCGCCCCCTTACCGTAAGGTACACACCGGGACGTCCGTGGATCGTTCCGACGCATATCCCACCGCAAGGAAGTGCTACGATCGAAACAATCACTAAATACTCGCATGGCATCAAAACAATTAAACTGAATTATGCAAAACACTAAATTTTTCAAACCACAATAATCTTTCATTTCACAAACTAACTGAAATATAGACAAATCTATCAGTCTCCTACAGTCTCAA
>JAOSBK010000005.1:6525052-6550375 GCA_027568895.1 Erythroxylum shatona | reverse complement strand
CACTCGATCACAAATTATGCACTAACAGCTCTACCCGTACCAATATGCCCATCGCATCGGTAACGGGATGCTACATTTCTAGTAGCAACCAACGTTACCAAAGCATACTTAGGTTAGAAAGGGTGAAAGAAGCTATTTGATAGATTATTAAAGTTGCATGAATAGCCACGTTACTTTTGGAGATGAAAAGAAGGCCATGATTATTGGAAGAGGGACCTTTTGCGTAGATGGACAACCATGCTTAAAAAATGTACTTCAAGTGGATGGTATAAAAACCAACTTGGTAGTTGAAGAAAATCTTTAAAACTAATCTCACAAACTAGCTCAAAGACTCAAAGAAGTAAGAACCAAAAACTATCCAAATCTACAATTGGTTGCTGCTGGTGAAGAAACTGTTTAGACTGAGAATAATTTAGTTGCTTCAAAAGAAGAAACCAACAAGAAAGTTAATGAGAGAGATAATGTAATGAGGAAAAAGACTGGGTTTGAATTTTTTCGAAGGGCGTAGGGACTGTGTGCTTTACATTTTTAAAGTATATTGATGTTGTTTCTTAAAAAAGGAGGAAGTTCGAAGGAGTTAATCTAGGCTCTTTGAGTTTTTATTTATGGGGTTTATAAGGTTCAATTGATTGGTGTGTGTTTGAACTTTTTCTTACTTGTTGAATAGTATATTTGATGTAAAAATGAGGCTCTATTTGATGATTTGAAAATTCTACTTTTGGATTTTGATTTACAAAGTTATGTCAAGAAAATGTTGATCCTTGGTTGGAGATTTGTAGGAAGATTTGAGTTTTTTTTAATTACTATTTGGGTTTTTCAAGTTTTATCTTAGTTTCTCTCTACATCGTGGGTTGAATGAGTTTGGGCAATATACTTTTACACAATTTATATGAGGAGGAGTGTAGCACCCCACCCTCTCGAGAAACGTCCCGACATCAGAGTGATGTTCGAGTGCGGATCCCGCAAAGGTGGCATGCTAGAACGGTCAGACTCTTAAAAACTCAATAATTTTTTTTCCACATTTAACATACACGTATGCGGATAACTAATAATCAAGTTGGGCATAAACTTTTTCATTCACATTTATAAATTGCACTCAAGATCAATTTCATTTACAACCCTTTCTATTTTGGAAAGTTATTTCAACATAGAATTGATCAATACATATAATACAAAATTTTCAGAATATATCCTTTCACACAAAAATTAATGAAAATAATCATGCAGACGTGAACTGATCTCGACCTCTGTCCCTTACTTGAATGCAGTAGGTATACTCTCGTTTGTCAAAGGGGTATTCTTCTAAGCCTAAAAAATATTTGCAAATTTTGGGTGAGTTTTGTGAACTCAGTGGGTGACCATCCTCAATGGCTCACCTAGTCACATACCACATAATTCACATCATTTATCTAATAATCAAATTAGATCACATACACTTAATCAATCATTTCACATTTTACATTCAACACATTATAATCATTCATATTATGCATTTATAGCACACATGAGACCCACTTTCTATTTGTTACTTTGTTGTAATCAGGTGCCTATACTGTCCCGTATCTATTGTAGATATCAGATTCATTGATAACTGTCCCGTATCCGTTGAAGATACCTAGCTCATTGATAACTGTCTCATATCTATTGGGAATATCAGGCTCATTGATAACTGTCCTGTATCCGTTTGGGATACCAAGCTTATTTTACATAGTGAGCCTTTGGCTCTTATACACTTTCTGAGTTCTAGGCTCTTTTCCACATTCTGAGTTTTAAGCTCTTTTCGGTGGCTCCTCCGGTCACAACTGTCTTTATCTTTCATGCATTCATGTAATGAAATGCATAAACTATATATGATCACTTATTCACTTTCACTTATCATCAGACCTTAGTTCGGTATTCAACATTTATGTTGAGAAACACTTTGTAATCATGCATTCATGTCATGAAGCATTTATTTCATTACATTCACATACAATTAGCACTTCAATATTACATTTAAGCATCAAAAACCTCGAACCTTCACTGTCTGGAATCACACAATCAATTCACACTTCATTCATAATCACTCAAGTCATAACATAAACAAAACAAACAATAAGGTAAGACCGTCTAGGTCTACTCACAGTACAATCCAGATTAGCATTGACTTCCTAGTTCTGGAAATGTCTAAATGTGGGCGTTTATCTTGTTTAAAACTCTAACATCTTCAAAATCATGTAAACCCTAATCCCTTATGCAACCACGTAGGTCATTGTAGAGGTTGATAGGTTTCGGTTTTCTTTGGGGCAAATGAAAGAAATAACAAAATAGGAGTGGTAGTGGGTAGAAGAAACCAAGATTTTACTCTGGTGGAGATTTGATGAAAAACTCTGTGTCTTAGAAGAAACTTAAAGAAGAGGTTACGAGGAAGATGAAAATAAGAATACAACACTTGGTATTTCCAATGAAATTGTATAGTCAAAACTTGAACTAAACAAGTGACACTTGTCACTTATCTAACATCTTAGGCTCTAACTAAGTTCTCTTTGAACTAGCTCTCATAACTTTCATCCTTTCATTACAGTTATCTCCAATATTTTCAATATCATTTGTAAATTCTCCAATTTTGTTTTATTTCTATTTATATTTTCCATACATTAATTTACTTGCCAAAGGGCCATTTTTCCTAGTACAATTATATCCCATAGTTTTGTACATTATTCCCCAAAATTTACCAAAATTAAAAAAAATAACAACTACACTCTCCGATTAAATTTTAGATCCAACAATTTCACATTTTTCAATAGTATCTCATCACAATTCAATTATACCCTGAATTATCCGTGAATGCATGTACAATTATTTTCATATGCAAAAAAATTTACTATTCACGTACGTGTGTAAGACATATTATGTATGACCATTAAAAATGCATTTCAAATCTCTCAGTATTCTTTCATATTTATTATCTTAACCTTCTCGCAGGTAATGAGATGTTACACGAAGATTGATTAAGTTTGATTATGATTCATTGAATGCATTTTTAGAGTTTATAAATTTAATCAGCCGTATGCAGATGACTTTGATATGAGTAGTAGTATGTTGGCCAGTGTTTTGACTGGTAGTAAATTGTCATATGAGTGTGCTTATGATTCTTCCACTGCACCTACTGCTAATTTTTATGCCTCTTTATTTACTAATATGGATCCCATTGAAGGAATTCTTCGTTTTGACATTGTTTTGTCCTAAGGGAGAGATATCGAATTATTTTAGTGACTGTTCTATTAAAAGGAAGATTTCAAGGTATATGTGTAACTATTCGTCTTACTTTTTAGCACATTTTTGTCCCAAGGGGAAGAATGTTTTTGAACTTTGGTATTATTGTTTTTGAACTTGATGAATTTGTTGTTATGTAAACTTGACGCCATTTGAAAGTTATTAATGTTTGATTAAGGGGAGTTCTTATATGCTATGTGGACTTGATGCTGTGTGTCCAATTATACTCTTAAGGGGTATTTCCATATGTGACAACTAATGTCAAAAATGAGGAGATTGTTAATTTGTGTGTTATGATATTTTGGGCATTGTTTGTAATTGAACATATTTGAGTATTGGAGGAATATTATTATGATGATTATTCAACCTTATATGGCACTCTTTAAAGATAAGGTTTATTTAGGTTAAAAAATCCTATTCACAATAAGATTTAATTGAAATTAAATCACCATATCTTAACTAAGATAAGATGTAGAGTTTTGGTGATTTTTAGACTTTTATTTGAAAGTCTATTTTGGGGATGATGGCTATCTAAGGTGGCAGGATTTTTGGAGATTCCATCAATTATTTTGCAGTTGCATTGTTGCTATGTTTTATGTAATTTTTTAGGCTGTTTTGTTACTGTTTTAGGTGGGAAAAATCAATAAGGATATGGTGACTTAGCAACTGGGTTTGGGAATTTTGAGTGATCTTTGGAAAACTTTTTCAGAATTTTCCAAATTAGGTAGCTACGTTTTCTATTGATTTGGTGTGTTCTTTCTCAAGGGTTGCGTCATTTTGTAGGGTAGTCTATAAGTGTGATTTGCATGAAAATTTTCCAGATTACTTAGAGTTGGTGCAGCTCTTTTGTTTTGATGTTTTCGGTGATAAAACGTTATTGTTTATGTTGAGTTTTGTGGTTGTTGTGCATGGGATATCTCAGTGACATTATCGAAGGTTCACGACATAATTTTTGGTGGACAACTTCCCGATCTTTCATTGAAGAAGCATAATTTTTTTAGGGAATTGTTTCTCTTATGTCAAGTGTCTTTGTTTATGTCTATTATTGTTTTTATCACTTGAGCTATTTTATTTTCATTCTTTATTATTAACGATTGTTGAGAAAATCCTCTGTTGAGGTTAACATAAGATGGTTGTGTTATTGAAAGTGAAATATTTTCACGGGTTGTAAGAACAAGGAATAGTGTCAAAGGTAGGGTAAGTTAACTCTTTAATGCCTTGAGTAAAACTATTGTTACTCTTTGGTGAAAGTGATTAAGTTGGGTGAGGGCTTCACAGACATAGGCCAGGTGTGCTGAATTGTGTTACCAAATCTCGAGTGTTGATTTGTTTATTTCGTATTATATTTTTCTATTTTTGTATTTGTTAGAAAGCTAATAATTGTTATGGCTGATTCATTATTTGTGTGAAACTCTATCCTAAGGGATTATCAAATACAATTATTCCATCTGACCATGCTTTAAGATTCGAAAAGGATTTGTTATAAGAATATCCAACATGAACAGAATCTATAGCCATGAAAAAATTCTTGATCACCTTGAGTTTGATCTACTAGGTCATCATAGCGACAACAAAATGGTATAATTAAAATATAATGAGTTTGAATATGTTTATTGTGGCATTTTGGCCTTAACTTAGGAATGCGGTGTATTTGGCTATATTTATTCCTTTTTGTAAATTATGAACTAATTACTATGTAATTAGACATTCTAGTGATTTTCTTTATAATCAAAATTCTTTCAAAAGAATGAAGGAGCTACTTAAGGTTAATGCAACTGCTTCATAACTTTAGGTCAAATTCAAGACAACTAACATCAGCTTAAATATTTGGAATTCAAGTTAAAATTTTGTGATAATTTACTGACTACTAGAGATGACAACTACTGCTTAATTCTTTTCTTTACAATGGACATAAAGATTAAGCTAATTAATGTTCAAAAATTTTTATTACAGATGTTACGTTAATGTAGTCCACTACTTAGGCTATCATTTGAAAAATGCTCCTTTTAGATAATTTTTAAATTGTAGTGTACAAATTACAAATTCTTAATCTTTTATTGACTTATAAATTGTTTTTGCTAGCTATTTACATGTTGATATTGTTTGCTAATTATTTTTTCAACTTTTTACCTGCTTTTTATGCATTGGATGAGTTGAAAAATAAACCTTAAATTTTATTGACATATCATCTAAAGAGTAAAATGTTTCCTTCTTAATTTGACCCTTATTTCTCTTATGCCTTCCATATAGAACATGCTTTGACTTTGAAAGTTTCAAATATGGTCTTATGATGCTTTTAATGTTTTTTAATAATTACAAATAGATTTACAATGCTCAATATGGATGTGTAAGGCTATTTTATGGTGGGAAGTTTATATTAAAACTTGAGTTGAAATGTATTGATAAGGAAACAAGTATTTTTGAAAAAGTTGACCTTAACTATGTCAACTATAAGTAAATATATTAGATGGACAAAGACTTAGAGTGCCTTCAAGTTGAGAAAGCATACTATAGTGTACTAAGTTTTAATTCTAGTGAACCATTGAGACTTATTAAATTAATGAAAGTCATTTTAGGGCTTGTTAACTCAATGAAAATCCATGAAATGATTTATATGAGATAACCTATAAGGTAGACATATAAGTCCCCACATCTGACATATTAACTGTAACCAGAAGAGAGGAGCTTGTCTGGGGGATGTAGGTAGCCATAACGAAGAAGGAAGTAATGGTGTTAGGGTGGATTATATTGATGATTTTGTTAATGAATATGCAAAGATAAAAGCTAATAAATATGTTCATGTATAAGCTAGTGATCAAGCTAATCGACATATTTGAGATCAGGATGATGAATAAGTTAGTAGCGAAGATGACGAACATATATAAGTTAAATTCCAAATAGATATTATGAGTGACTATTAACCAATTGAAATCGATTTGTGGTAGTTTTATTAGTGGTATTGAATATCCAAGCAAAGAGGAGCAAAGTGAATTATTGTGAAGATCAAGTACTTATTAGGCATATTCTAACTTGTGTCGATTATATAGTGCCAACATAATACAATTTTAGGTTTAAGAAGAATGAAAGTAATAGGAATAGGGTTGGATGAAATAAAAAATGCCCATAAGAGTTGCATGTAGTACATGACAAGAAAGAAAGTTGTTTCAAAGTGAAAACATATAAACATGATTATAGTTGTTTCATAACTAATAAACCAAACATAGTTTTTAATAAGTTTATAATGAGACATATAATTATTGAGAAGCTTATTATCTCTATCATAAAATAGTTGAAGACTGTAGATAGAAAATTAATGTATTAGATAGCTTAAACATATATATAGCAATGAAAAGGTGACTAAGAAAAGGGAGGCAATATGTTTGTTAACAAGTATGCCAAGATGCAGGGATATTTATGAGTTGAAATTTTGAAATCCTATCTCAACAATAAAGTTGCAACTAGCAAGGAGTTGAGAGACTTCTTTGCTACAGGTAATCAAAATTATATTTTATACAAATGCTTATATTAATATGAAATTTATTTCATACTTTATTATCTTTTAATGCAGTTTAAAAAGTTATACATTTGCTTTGATTTCATGAAAAAAAATGGAGACAAAAACCTATTTTTGGGATAGATTGCTACTTTTTGAAGTAAAGATAATTACTAAGTACAGTAGGGAAGTTGGGGACATATTAATGGACATCGACTATTATTAAGGTAGAAAATATTAATTCATAGAGTTGGTTTATGAATAACCTAGCATCTTGTTTGGAATTAGATTATGGTGAAAGAATTACAATTATATTTGATATAGAAAACTAACTTACAATTATATTTGATATAGAAAACTATCTTAATCTTCATATATTTATAATTAATTGGAATTCATCATTTTTAAAAAGTAACTAAAATTTTTAAAGTTGTTTAAGGACTAGTCAAAGTTGTTGAGGAGGCTTTACCAAAAGCACCTCACGGAATATGTGCTAGACACATACCACAATTAGCATAGGAATTAAAAGGAAAGGACTTGAGAAAGTACCTTCAAAATTATGTATGGATACCTATATAGAGGATTTTAATGAAAAACTTAAAAAGACTTAACAAAATAAAGCATATATGTGCTTTTGCCTTGTTTAAACATCCTAAGGAAAGGTGGAGAAAATATTACCTATCATTTGAATCCAAATTCCTAATAATTGACAATAACATGAGAGAAAATTTTAATGGGTAGATCTTACAAGTTAGAAACAGGGTGATATTTAGTATTCTTAAAACAATTAGAATCATGGGGATAAAGAGACATACAGATATGAGACAATTTATACATGGCTAGAATTCATATATTATCACCAACTATTGTGAATAAGCTAGAAAAGAAAAAAGAGATGCAAAGGAATAGAGAGTAGTCTAAAATGGAGATAAGGTATACGAAATTTCAAAGGGTGATGACAAATATGATGTGAGGATTATTAGACAACAAACCTGTAATTGTCGGGAATAGGATCTATATGGACAACTTTGCAAACATCCCATAAGTGTGAACTATAATTCCAAACAAAGGGTTGAGATATTTGTTGATGATTGTTATAAGAAAGTTTGATTCCTCATTTTGTATGACCATATGATGTAGCCTACTAAAGGTGAAATTTTCTGGACTATAATTGATGTGGAGCTTATACTCTTACCAACTATAAGAGTCATACTAGGAAGACCCAAATTATAAAAAGAAATGGACAAAATGAGTCTAAAAATTAAAAAAATTCCATACAAATTGCCTTAACATGGATATGTAACAATTTTGGCTACGACTCCAGAAATTGCAATAAGGAAGGTTCAGCAGTATCTGTTGAGGCCTCTTTTTAGATATCTAAACCTAGTTTTGCTTTATATTCTTTACTTACAATATAAATATAGTCATTAATTTTTTTCGTGTTTGATAAATTTATCTTGGTTGTAATAGTTGATGAATGTATTTCTTTTGATTAATATAGGTTACTGATTTAAAAATATTATTATACCAAGTCAATAGAGCAATGCTGTGAGTTTTATATATGACATTCCTTCATTATATTTTAAAAAAATCTATATAATTAACTGATTACATGGTTATTTCTAAGTTGGTAGCTCTTCACGTCCCATTAAAGAGAAGTTTAAGGATATTGATCCTTATACATTCAAGTTGTCATTTGAACCAAAGAGTATAAGATTCAAAGGAAGATTTAATATCACTTAATAACATTTACAAGATAAAGCAAAGAAAAGGAGAGTATCATTGATAAGAAGGGCACAAACATCACAAGAACAAGTTTTTCAATCCAATGCAAACGAAGAATGTAATATGGTACATAATATGATTACACGAACACTAAAGTGCTAATTCTTAGCATAACTTTCTAATATACGCTTTTGGCATAATTTTGGCTATATATTGCCATGTTTAAACTAAATTTTGTATATGAATTATAATTTATACATAGTTTGGCTCAACAATGTGTCTTGTCATGCTAATATTCCAAGTTTTATATAATAAATGATGGAGATTTATTTGCTTTTCTATTATTTTTTGATATAGAAGACAAGTTTAACACAGTTGAATAGATTCAAGTTTTAACTTTAACATAACTATAAAGCTATACGGTTAAAGTGCACAATCATTACATTCTATATAAGTCAAGTTTCACCTTTAATGTTGCAATTTAATATAATTTCTCCATAATACAGGTGAAAATTACAACCACAATTTACAACAAATTATATTACAATATTCATTAACATAAACTTCAACTCTTTTCTCTTTTGCTCATATATTAATTCTTACTTTATGAGCTTTATTTGCTCCTTACTGTCCTTGGTTGAGCTTGTTTCAATCACCTTCTTCAATATCGATACTTTTTTTTCTTAATTTATGAAATTTCAGTAGTTCTCTGCAAGAATCTATCATCATACCACTTTAAAAAAACACGTCTTCTAACCTAAAAAATATTGATTCATAATTTAAACATTAAACATAAGATTCTTTGTACTACCTCTTTACTAATTAAAGGTAAAGTTGTGTACTACTAGATCTTTCCAGACTTCAGGTCTAGTGGGATCTATACTGGGTGTTGTTACTGTTATATTCTTTATACTAATTGTTGAAACAAGGAAAGTTCCAATTAATATTTTGACGATAACAAAACATAATTATTACTAATGTGTTTATTATTTTGATGAAAGGCAATATTATAACAAAATCAAGTTATAAGTTCAAGAAGATAGTTTATAAATTTCATAAAAGAAGTTGAAATTTGTAACCAATGAAATGAAGATCAAAACAAGAACAAAATGAGATCAAGGCTCATCAAGGTCATTTCACATATTGTATTATTATTTGTAAGCTTATTTTGTTAATTTGATGATCCAAAAGGCTCACTATGCATAATCTTTTCATCTTATTTCATTGTATGAATGTTTATATTGAAAAGGCATACAAGCTTTGGGTTTTAATATAAAACCCTTTTGGTCTTTTAAATAATCTCTGGGAAATATTTTATGATGTGTTTTAATCGTATTTGGATTAAACAAATTGGTTTTGACTATTTAAAATTTTTAAAACCATATTTTTAGGATAATTGGTCAACCTATATAGGTTAGTGATCGACCCATATAGGTTAAAGTTGTTAAATTTAATGTACTAAGAGTTTGTAGCAATATTGATTGATGTATTGGTTACCAATGTACCATATTAGTCGACCAATATTTGTACGGATCGACCAATGTTCCATCGACTAGTGAATCTAGTGCTACAAATACATATTGGTCGATCAGTATAGTCACTGTAAATGTTAGTTCTTGAATCCAACTAGTATTTTGGGTTCCAAAATACTATAAATAGGTATTTTCTAATTATTTTTATAATCAAGAAAGTTTTGGGTGTTATATTCACACATTTCAAAGAGTTTTTTAAATCATTTGAGTATCATTATGTCACATTTGTGTGAGTGAGCTATTTTGGAGTTATCAAGTAAATAAATGAGATATTTATGAATTATAATACTTTGTTGAGGTGTTGAATATTATACTTAGGGGTGATCCAAGTGACACTGAGGTTCTTCTTCACCTTGGAAGAAAATTGTAGGAAAGATTCTTCTTTACTGTAAAGATTGTACAAAGATTGTTCTTCACCTTAAAAGAAGAATTATAGCGGAATTTCAAGGAGAGTATTGGGAGTGGACGTAGACAAGGGTTGTAAACCGAACCACTATAATCGGTTTGCACTATTTCTTCCTATCATTTTTAATTTATTGCTTAATTATTTGATAAGTTTATATTAAACAATTTTCTCATCCTTGTTCATACTAATTATTATTTGTTGAGTACATTGATTAGAAAATTTGTTAAATTTTGTAAACGCCTAATTTACTCCCTCCCCTTTTGGGCGTTATAAGAGACTAACACTAATTATAAAATTAAAACTCACTAGATAATTAAAGCATCCATAAAATCTCCTCGCTAGATTATGATCACTCTATAAAGTTCTTAGAGGAGCATTTAATCCACAACAGCAAGCCACATTCTACCCATTTGAACTTAATGTTGTATTAATAAATGATGGGGATTTTTTTGGCTTTAGGAGTTATTACAGCAATTATCGTGCTAATGACAATATAACATTGAATATAATGCTAAAGAACTAGAAAATTTTATCAAATTATACCTCTAACTTGGTATTGAGCTTAAAGGATATTAAATTTAAACCATATGTCAATAATTAATTGACTTGTGTTTCCAATTGAATATGTTGATGAAAAAGGACACTAGTTATAAAAAATTAAGAGGCTTTCATATTTTCTTTTTTTTATTAAAGGGAAAATACAGGAAATATTATAACACTAGTCGAGGGAAGCAGAGTCCCGACAGATCCTCTAAAAAGATACAGTGGCACCTGATAGGTGTAGAATCGAAAATATTAAGGCCGACATCCGAAAGTACTGCATGGGTGGCTAGCCAGTCCGCACATCTATTGCTCTCTTAATAAATGTGACAATGAACAACAAACTAATTCCGCGTAAGTAGTTCGTGGATACCCGTGACAATGGGGTGGGAAGCCTGAGAACGATTCGCCACTGAAGAAATGAGATGGTACACTGCCAGAGAATCCAGCTTTAATTATAACCGGCAAACGACCCGGTCCCAAGCGAGCGACAGCCCGATATAAACTCTAGTTTAATCTGTTAGAGTTTAACAAGTAGCAAGGCTAATTGCTCTTCAAAAACTTTGATGTTGATGCAAAATCCCAAAAGTCTTGCTACAAAAATAAAAAGAAAAAACTAATCATCACGAATTATAGAAAGGGCATTTATAAAAAAAGAGAGATATCTTACACAAAGTTAATCTCCTCTGTTAACAAATTAAGAGAGATATCTTACACAAATCTCCTCTGGTAACAATGCCACAAAAGAATAAATAGTAAGTACAATATCGGTCAGCAAAGCAAAGGTGCTCTTTCTTCCTCTGTGAAATGGAAATTGTGGTCAACGAATTTTAGATTGAGTGAAATGACCAATGATCTTTAGAGGTCACCTGGTTCTACAGGAGTTATTACCAATGCTTTTTTTCATCTTATTTCATCTTTAGAAGTCCCTCCGCTTTGGATCTTGCTCCTCTGATCTTGCTGCGTAACGCCAGATATTGCTGTTGGTCTGACAGCCGATGTCACTTCTGCAGAGTGCTCTTTATTTTGATGGTCCTTCTCTGAGGAGTTGTTTGACTCCAATCTCCTGTTGGTGTCACTTGGTTCTGTTGGTGCAGTGGGCTGCTTCTCACTTGTGCTTTGGTCCTTTGTCTCATTGCTACCCGATTGTTTCTTTGGTTCCACTACAATTTCTTTCACGACCTCCTCTAGCTTATCCAGTCGTTCTTTTACCTCCCAAATGTCTGCAGAACGGGCTTCTTTTTCCTTTATAGCTTTTAGTTCCATTTCCTTTGCTATCTCCTCTACTTCTTTCTTCTTTCTCTCCTCAAGCTCCTGATCAATTTAACAAGAAACAAACAACAATCAGACAGCCATTAGAGTTGGCTGTTAACTGTATAACTTTGTCGGATAGTATACCAAGTTGATGCAACTTTGCCCAATTGTTTAGGACAAACACTTGGGCAATTTTCATCCATAGAAATGAAGGTGTGTGATGTAATTTGAGTCTCATTTTGGAAATTTTCAATGAGACTAGTAATATAGGTGCAAGGCGAAGAGAAGACCATAAAATGTACAACAGTTTAAACCAGATACATGGCTCGAAGTCTAGTATCAGGAAGCACCAAGAGTGAAAAGCAAAATATAAAAGATGACAAGATGAACTTCACATCAAAAGAATTGCTAAATGCAGTAATTATGATACAGAAACATCAGGTTCTCTAATCTCTAACACAATTCTAGGTCCATTGTTCTTTTGTTCCTTTTTCTTAATTCACAATAACACATGAACGGCTGGATGCTGACATGACAGGGGAAAATATTATCGGCCTTAAAATTTCTTGAGACAAGTTATATTTGGCGATGACAACCCCGTACTTTAACGGAGATTAGTTATGTGATGCATGTTTTACCAGACATCCAATTTTGCAAGGCAGGACTATGATTTCTTCGGGTTTATCGAAGAGGTTTTTCATAAAACAATGATCATAATCAAAACAAATCATGAATGCGACGCAGATACAGAGTTTTAACAGAAGTAGAAGAGAAGAAAGAGGCAAATGAGGTAAAGGTTTGGCAATAAGAAAAGACGATCTATATGTCTGAAGTAAAAGAAAAAGAAAGTATCTTGGGAATCATTTCCACTATAAGCAAAGATAAGTTACCGCATCCATTTTTCTCATCTCATGCCGAGCATATTGAGCAACCAAGTACACAGCTGTTATGGAAAATGAGTTCTTTTAGATAGCAAATAGCAAATACTTGAAAAATCAAAGTATGCTTTTTCACTGAAATACCTAATGATGGTAAACAGGCAAAGAACAATTGTACCAAATGAAAATCAATCCTGCAAAAGAAATTGATAGATGTAAGTATGGATGACGTATGTCAAAAGGCAAAAAACATTTCTAGCAAAACAAAAGGCAGAAAGTATGAATTTTGTGATCACTTCTGTAGCATCCTAAGGAGGCAATTCAAATGCTACAAAATTGTTTCAATATTGAAGTATTGATCTTGAATCCCGAGGAAGTACTGGAGGAACTCTAGTAGTGTATCACGCAGCAAACATATATCCTACTTTTTCATTGAGAGGAGCTCCAAAGATTTTACAAAGGACAGAAAGCATAAAAGAATGGCAAGATCACCAAACCGAAACCAGTTGAGGCCTGAATTTATAAAAGCATTGCACCAAGCTATATGAATTCCCTGGTGAATGATATATAGGCATGCATTCCACTTTAAAGCAGGAATTGGCAGTTGACTAACCATAGCCAATCTGTTTTATCTGCGTACATATATTTAGCTGCCATGAAGTTTCATCTCATCTTCATGCCCAAGTATGAAAGTTTAATGTTCTCAAAAGACCACCAGAAAATTTTTAGTTCATTGAAATACCTTGTAGGTATCTCATAAAAGAAAACAATCTTCTAGGTCAGTTCAAATTTTGTTATGATCCTTTCATATATTAGAAATCAAGAGAGTCTCATTAATTATTTCAAATTCTAATGTGTTTAGACCTCCAAATAGTCAAGATCCTATTAAAAACTTAACTAAATGTACCTAAATAAAAAAAGAATGGAAACGGATATAGCAAAGCTAATAAAAAGGATCTCATAGTAGATCTAAAGCATCATTTTAGCAATAAGACCATCTTATAATGCCAACTTCTCCAACTGTTGAATCACTTGAAAGAATATCTCAAGTTTCTTTAATACAACTTCCTCACATTCAGTCAAACAATGTCAGATAATAACACCACAGAATTTCCTAAGCCCAGCATAAACAACAAAAGCCATACTTTATTTCATGAAAAGCGCTGTCGACACCAAGGAGAACCAACACATAACCACTGAACTACTGAAGAAAAAAGGCACGCTTTCTACGTAACAAGCAAGTAGAAAATGAGTATTCCATAACAAGTTCGATGAAATGTCTAAAAGAAAGACAACAGCAAACAGAACTTCAAGCCAACACCCAGCTCAAGAACCAAAGACCCAGATAGGAATCACCAGAAAAAGAGCCAAAAGGGAAAAATATCAATACCCGAACTTCTTTTTCTTAGGTGGGTCAGAGAAGAGGATCTTGGCAGCAGTCATAAAGTCGAGCTTGTCCAATTGCCGATAGGCTTCATACTTGCTCACATTTGTTTCGATCTTCTTGTTGTTATCAGGAGGCTTTGTGGTGCATAATTTTCTAGTTGACAATGAACTAGGTCGACCCAAAATGCGACTGGCGCGAAACATCAGTAGCAATTTGTTTCTCACTTTGTTAAAATCATGATGAAGTAAACTTCATCACGGAAAAAAAAAAAAAAAAAAAAAAAACAGATACAAGCTTGCAGCTGAAAATTTGTCGAACAGTTTATGCGCATACAGCGGACGCAAAGCCAACACCTTTAATTGGCAATTGGTCTGAATGCTGCTAATTAATTTGGTAACATTGGTTAGAAGTTAAATCACAAGATAAAAAGTTTAATATTTAAAAATTTTAATTAATATTAAATTATTATAAAATAAAAATTTTAAATTTTAAATAATTTATTTTGGTTTTATGAATTTATGAAAATCAACATATCAATTAAATAAAATGATCAGTTTTAATGACAATTGTTATTAAACTAAATTGAATCAAAAATTTGAAAATTAAACTGAAAAATTAGACAATTTAAAATTTTTACAATTTAACTGTTCGAATTTAGTAAAAAATATGTTTATTTTTTGTTTTATTTTTTGTTTTAGTTTCTTCCAATTTTCAAAATTTATGAAAATCTTAAAATGTAATTTTTGTTTTGTTTTTATTTTTTATAATCTAATTTAGTATCAACTAAATATATATTATTTAATTATTTGATTAATAAGAATTATGAATAATTTAATTTAAATTAATTATGAATAATTTTATTTGATTTAATATTTTGTTTAATTTTTATAGTAAAATAAAATTAATTAATTAATTAGTTAATAATAAATATAATTAAATTTAAAATATATTCAAAATATATAAATTTCACATAAAATTTGATTAAATAATTACATATATTTAAAATAAAATTTCATTTTTTAAATTATTTATTTTTAAAATAAATAATTTTATTGATAATTTATTAATAAATATTATATAAGATATTACAATAAATTTAATTAATTACAAATAATTTATCTTCAAGTTTTATTTAATATGTAATTATCATCAATAGTAAAAATATAACAACATTGATATTAATAGCTAAATATGTTTTTGTTTTTATTCGAACAAATTGAAACTAAAAACAAAAAACTAAAATCGACAACAAAAATACAAAAGTGAAATCAAATAAGTACAATAAATTAGTATGTTACTTAAGGCTGTAAATGAATCAAATTACGTTTTTCTTTCTTTTAAGGGTTATATTAAAAAAGTGTGAAAATAAGCAATAAACAATAATTTAATTTGTCAATTAGAAAAACACCATTGTTGAATATTATATATTTATAAGGTCATACTATTTTGATTGAATGCAATTGCACTAATATATCTTTAGTTAAATAATAATCTAAATTATTTTAAGTTACATAAATTTTAGCATATCAATTTAATAATAAGTTTGATAGGTTGTTAAGAAATAACATCTCTATTAATTAGGAACAAAGTTGCTTATTAAAAAACAACCTTTAATCACTAACTTGTTATAAAGAATCTTCTTCAATATCTCCAAAGAACATCTCATTATAGTATTTTTGAAATAATACCACAGTTGCATGGCATGCATCTCATACAAACAACATTTACGTGAGACAAGATTCTTTTGTAGCGAGTATTATCTTCCATGTATCACATATATAAAAATTCTCATTACTAGCCCTTAAACTTAATGAATAAACCATATGTTTATTCTATATCCAAATTATATGACGTTTCTCAAAACTAATCAAAATATTTATGCACAAAACATATGAGAAAATATCAAATTAAATAAGAGTTCCATTGAAGCAACAAATGTACAACAAAAATCACATTATAAAACCAAATCCCATTTGTACTGTGTGATCCTTAAACTGCTCAGCTGGCATGCCTTTATTTAAAAGATCCGCAATCATCAAATCAGTGTTAATGTGCTCTATGACAACTTTCCTTTCCTTAAAGCGTTCTTTTATGGTTAAATACTTAATGTCGATATGCTTACTTAGACTTTCACTCTTGTTATTTTTATCCATAAAGATCACAAATGAGTTGTCGCAGTACAATCTTAATGGCTTAGAAATTGAATCAATAATCCTAAGCCTAAATATGAAACTTTTCAACTATATACCATGTGAGGTGGCCTCAAAACATGATACGAACTTAGCTTCCATAATGAAAATAGCAATCAAGGTTTGCTTGGTACTTTTCCAAGATATAGCTCCACCAACTAGCATGAAAATATAACCAGATGTTGATTTCCTTGAATCAATGCAGCTAGCAAAGTCTGAATCATAGTACCTAACTACTTCCATATTCTCAATTCGCCTGTACATAAACATTCAGTCTTTTGTGCCCTGAAAATATCTCATAACCTTCTTTGTAGCTTTCCAGTGGTCAACACCTGGATTACTCTGATATCTACCTAACATCCAACAGCATATGCGATGTCAGGTCCGGTGCAGACTTGGGCATGCATAAGGCTTCTAACAGCTGAAGCATATAGAATGTTCTTCATGTGTTCTCGCTCAAAATCATTCTTCGGGTATTGATTCAAGCTGAATCTTTCACCCTTCGCTATGGATACTGCACTTGGTGCACAATCTTTCATCCGAAATCTCTCTAAAACTTTGTTGATATAGGTTTCTTGAGACAAACCCAAAATGTCTCGAGATCTTTCTCTATGGATCTTGAAGCCAATGACATAAGATGCCTCACTCATATCTTTCATATCAAAATTCTTTTATAGAAATTGTTTCACCTTATATAGCAAACCCTTATCATTAGTCGCAAGTAAAATGTCATCCACATACTGCACAAGAAAACAAGTCTTACTCCCACTGACCTTCTAGTATAAATATTGGTCCATTATATTCTTTTCAAAACCGAATGAAGTGATAACCTCATGAAATTTTAAATACCATTACTGGGAGGCTTGCTTTAATTCATATATGGATTTATTAAGCTTGCAGACTAAATGCTCACCATCGATAGAGGAGAATCATTCAAGTTGTTTCATATATACCACTTCCTTTAGTTCACCATTGAGGAACGTTGTTTTCACATCCATTTGATGTAACTCAAGATCAAAATGAGCTACTAGTGCCATGATTATACAAAGAGAATCTTTCTTAGATACAGGAGAAAATGTCTCCATATAGTCGATTCCTTCCTTCTGAGTGAACCCATTGGCAACAAATCTTGCTTTATGTCTCTCAATGTTGCCTCATGAGTCTTTCTTTATCTTTAATACCCATTTACATCTAATGGTTTTCACACCATTTGGCAACTCAACGAGATCCCAGACTTGATTAGATACCATAGAATTCATATCATCCTTTATAGCATTGTACCATAAGTCCGATTATTTAGCATGGCCTGTGAAAACGTTTCAGGATCATTTTCAACTCCTATGTTGTAATCTGACTCTTGTAAATACACTATATAATCACTAGGTATTGCTAACCTTCTAACCTTAGTAGATCTCCTCAATGTTGTATCATCATCCTCACAAAGAACTTGTTGCTTAACCTATTGTTCAACTAGTTGCTTAACAATTTCTAGTTGTTCCTTATTTATAACTTGATCTACTGGATTGGTATTGATAGCTTGTGGAACTTCAGTAATTGGTTGTCCAACACCCATTTCAACTTGAGAGGTGTGTATGACAATCAATCTATCACTTGAATCAGAGGGTTAAGCTTTATAATGATCCTTTTCAAAAACTATGTCTTGAAAATGACCACTCCCACTGATCAAGTCATTCTCAAGAGACTTTGCATTTCTTGATTTCATAATTATAATGTTGTGAGATAGACAATAGAATCTATACCCTTAGACCTTTCAACATATTCAATGAAATACCCACAATGGTCCTTGGGTCTAGTTTCTTCTCCTGTGGGTTGTAAAATTCTCACTTCAGACGGTCATCCCCAAACGCATATATGCCTCAGACTTAATTTCTAACCCTTAAATTACTCAAAAGGTGTCTTTGAAATAGCTTTAGTTGGAACCCGATTTAATATATACACAACCGTCTTTAGAGCTTCTATCCACAGGAATTGAGGAAGTTTTGTGTTACTCCTCATACTTCTTACCATGTCCATTAAGTTTTGGTTTCTTCCTTCTACCACACCATTCTTATCCGGAGAACCAGGCATGGTGTACTAGGCAATAATCTCATGTTCCTAAAGAAACTTCACAAAAGGACCAGACGCTTGTCTACTTTCAGTGTATCTACTGTAGTACTCTTCACCTCTATTTGACCTCATAATTTTAATTAGTTTTCCACATTGATTCTCAACTTCAGCCTTAAACATTTTAAAGGCATCCAAAACTTTGTCTTTATAACAAAGTAAGTAGAGATACATATATCGCGAATAGTCGTCTATGAAGGTGATAAAGTATTTTGGACTATTTGCGTCTGGTTTGGGTGGGCCCGCACCATTGGGTTTTGTCTCCTTTGGTCACGTCGGGTTCTAGATTTAGCCCCTCCCTCGTGGGAAGTCGAACCTGTGACCTCAGGGTTTTGTTGGGTTGAGACTCACGCCTCTTACCACTGAGCTACGTAGCCCAGTGGTATGAGGCGTGGCCTATGAGGCCAACAAAACCCTTTGGTCAGGGGTTCGAATCGCAACCTCACCCTTGCAGACCAAAGGGACAATACCTATTTGGGGGGCTCCCCCTTGGCCAGAATGTGGGTATCGGCCTCCACACCAGCGTCCATATCTGGCCAACAAATATCTGTATGTATGATTTCTAACATGTTTGTATTCCTCCTGGCCCCTCTTTTAGACTTATTAGTTTGCTTATCCTTAATGCAACCCACTTAAGTCTCAAAGTCTGCAAAATTTAAAGTACTATGTACTCCTTCATTTACTAATCTCTTAATTCTCTCACTAGAGATGTATCCTAATCTACGATGTCATAATATAAAAGATTCTTCATTCACAACACATCGTTTCAATCCAGCAGTGACATGTATCGAATTATAGGCATCATCATCTTCTAACCGAATGGAATAAAGACTATCAGATAATATATCATAACCAATAACTTTAGATCTATTACATAAACTAAAACTAGAATATGAAAAATTAAAGAAAAAACCAAAAGGTACAAGTCTTAATACAGAAATCAAATTTCTAGAGAAATTTGGAACATAAAGGGTCCCTTCCAAACACAAAATAATGTCACTGCTCAAAACCAAACTATAAGTGTCAATGGCTTCCACATGTGAACTCATCTTGCATCCTGAATAGATGAATTGTTCACTTCTCATCGGCTTCCTTAGGTTTTGCATATCCTGCAAGGTATTTGAAATATGGATTGTAGAATCAGAATCAATCTATCATGTGTTATAATTAATATTAACCATATTAAATTCATAATAAACAAATGAAATTTGAATATCTTTCTTTTCGAGCCAGTTCTTAAATTTGGCGCAGTCTTTCTCCATGTGTCCCTTCTTTTTATAGAAGAAACACTTAGACGGTTTCTTTATATCGAACTGAGAAGACATTTTGCCTTTTCCTTGTTTTTGACATCATCCTATCTCTTCTTTCATGAAATGGTCAAATTGACCATCTCACCCTCTTCCATCAACAACCTCTCCTTTTCTTGCACACACATGGTCAACAGTTCATTGATCAACCACTTGTCCTTATCTGTGTTATAAGAGATTTTGAAAGGATCATATTGTTGGGGCAGAATGCACGGAATGTAATGCACCAGGAAAGATTACGCTTTCAACTGAGCCGTTATGTCCCTCATACGCATGATATGATCACGTACGTCCTTCATTTTAGTGGCCTCAACGATGACAAATGAATAATCAAAGTGTTGGAAAGGGCTTTAATAAATGTAGCGAATTGCTATCAATGGCCTTCAATAGATCTCTGACATTACTATGTTGTTCAACATAACTATAAATACTAGTAGATATCTTGGTCTTTATAAACATCATGGAGAGGCGATCAGAGCTATCCCATTTTTCATAAAGAGCAATAAAGTATGAAGTGCTGGTCTAAGTTATACTCGATGGTTTGTCCTTCTTAATAGCACAGTCTATATCCATCCAGTCCAAATGAAGCAAAATCCTTTCCTTCCAAACCTTATTGTTGTCACCTCTCAATTTGGGAATATCACACTTATTATCATAAATATTCACAGTCTGAGTAACTGCAAATTAAGAAATAAAAAATATATGCTTGGTTTATATAATTTGAGACCAATAATAATTCATGGCTTACCAATGTATATCATGCATTTAACAGATGAATCTAGTAACATAAGACTTTTCTGTGGGCTAAAGTTCTACTCAATAAGATTCATTCAAAACTTTATGACAAAACTATTGAATTATGTTTCTTTTCTTAATTCATGTAGGTAAATTAAGAAATATAATCCGATATTTCATCCTAATTAATCATACAAATATAACAAAATTCCTGTGGGTAGATTTTATCATATCACGTATGATTAATTACAATTAATAATTTAATGTGCTCTTAAAACTAAATATATAATTGTAATTAATTTGAGATGTTGTGGCTATTCCTAATTAATTAAAATCATATTAATCACTCACATCATCTTAAGCTTAAATAAAGCCAAAACATTTGCATCAATTAATAAATAATGCAAATAAATCAAATAATAATGCACAAATTATTAAATCTAATTTCGCATATACATTGATCATAAATTTATACACACAATCTTTCAATTAGTCACAAGAAATTTGTGCAAATAATTTAAAAAATTATTACTAATATGTCAAAATTCAATTCCAATATAAGACATACATAATTAATAAATTAATATTTTCATAAAATATTAATACTAAAACTGATTATATAATTAAAATCACAACATAATAGGTTAGGTCTTGATTAACTCAATTAATCATTAATATTAATAAATTTAAAAAAAATCGCAAGTCGTTTTCAACTTCCAGTCAGGTCGGGTGTGACCCGACTGCAATCCAACAAAGCCCCGACGCACCAGGCATGCAAAAGACACCAGAAGATGGATGAGGGTCGTCAATAGGACGACGACGGCCAAGTGACGTGCACGAGACGTCGGAAAACCAACCATGCGATGTTGCATGGATGGCAACGTTTGAAGCCATCATCATCGTCCCTCCTCTCTCCACAGTCCAGTCATGGTTTGGTGCTCCATGGTGTATCAAAACGTGACTCTCACGTCCATCATGTACAAAACATGTCGAAATATTCAACAACCTCAAGTTCATCTCTTATAGACGAAAAACAACGAGAACAGAGCATAATAGAGACAAGTTTTCCACGGTTTATAAGCAAGAACTGAAATAAAATACCTCTAGCTATTGCTCCACCGATGATCCACAACGTCTCTGTGTTTGAATCTTCTAGCCTCTCCCTTTAGCACGATCGATGAGATACCGCTTGTGTTATATAAGTATAGAGACCTAAACAAGCTTTTAAAACCGTTTCATTAGCTCTGCTCATCACAGAGGGTGAAACTCATGAAGCATGGGCGATAACGTGTGCGTGGTGAGGAGGGTTACGCATTAAATGTACCAAAATCTCTGCAGTGGCAAGAGTAGGTAGATTTGAAAAAAAAAAAATCTTACATTTTTCTCCGAGCTTATTCACCAGAAAGCTAGTATAAAGCCAGACATGGGCATCACCGCTGTCATCGGCAACTTCAGTTGACAAAGAATAAGACAATGACTTTGTAAACGGAAGGACGCTTTATCCTAGTTTTCTGGTGTCTTACTTCATGGTCTTGCTAGCAAAAGCTGCCGTTGTACATAAGCCCGCATTGGCGACGACCATGATTTTGGCTCACTGAGGAGACCACCACCAATCTCTACGATTTCGTCTTGGACAATGTTTTCATTTGGTTCAAGGTCAGGAACTCGTAGCCTGCTTGATATGAAGGGATTATATTTGTTTTAAGGATGAATCAGCTACGCCAAATCCTGTGGTGCTTAGGAAGATGATGTTACTAGTTTAGCCTTCTATTTCATTTAATGTTGTCTGTATAACATTTGGTTTTCTTAGCCAAATCATATGGTCGTCTCGATATTTAATGTTATATTCAAGGTTTTAATTTGTAAATTATGAAATACATTCCGGTTGCAGATGATTGTGAATGGTACAAACACAATTATAAAAAGAAGGATCATAATTATGATGCATTACAATAATGATTCAGAGTCCAGTTACAATATTTTAACCCCAGTTTGTAATTGTGAATTGCACTTTAAAATTTTAGTTAAATGAAAAAGATTATAAAAATAATACACTTATACATTATTAGAACTTAATTAAATATACATATGGGTGTATTAACATAGTGTATGGTTACTGTCTTCGTTGATAGAGACAGATAACAAAACACAAAAATCTTGTGCCTCGTAGTATTTGACTGCTGACCCAACTTATTTTTGTTTTGACTTCGGATAACAAAAACATAAATTTTTGTTCCTTCTAAAACCAAAAGACAAAATTTCTTGTCCCTGTCTTCGAAACAAAACACATAGGCAACTTCTAGAAATACCTCTCCCCCAACAAAATCACTCTTCTCTCTACTTTATTATTATTAGACGAAATTAATTTTTTATTGTTATTAATTTTTTATTGTTATTGTTATTATTATTATTATTTGTTAACTTTTTTACTAATACAAATCATTCGTTTTAAAATAATCAATGAATTACATATTTCTAATCATATTATACCGCATGGGTACTTTAGTCATTGACACTGTTTTTTATGTTCTGTCAACTGCAAGCAGACACATTTCTATCCTCGAGACAAACACAGTTTTATCTATTTTGTACATCACAACCAAACACCTCACTGTCTCTAATTTTTGTTATGTTCTGTCTTCAAATTTTTGCTTCGTTTCGCCTCAGCATATGGATCACAGTAATCATACGCAGCATAACATAGTCGCCAGTTCTTGACATTGGTGGGCATGGTCATGTCTACTAATTGCATAAGTCTCTAGGATCGTATATCTACGTGATGTTGAGTTTTCAAGGGACATGATCAGCAAAGGTCGTGTGGACAACTGTTAGACCCCTAAGTTCCGGAGCACTTCTCAGTGACCTTTATGAGGAGCCTTAGGAGGAAGGTTAGTTAGATTCACGCATGAGGGAGGCATAAGAAAATAATAAGGCAAATGTGGACGAGTGGGATCAGACTTGGTACAAATTTTGGTAGAACATCGGATCTTGTGGAGATTGATTCGACTCAGGCTAAGGTTTTGACGAACTAAGGACTTAGCCCATGCTTAGATGGATGGACCATAACTAACGGATTTGTTGTGAGTAGCATTGAATCAGGCCAGTGTGCTAATGGGCTTCGGCAAGATCACACTGCATCATCAGCGGATAGGGATCACGAGGAGATCTTGGATGATGTGGCGATGACTGGGAGTTAGAGTTACAATAAAACTTAACATCTGAAGATAGTGGAGATCTTCACAGATAAGGATATTAGTGTTTTAGATAAATGTAAACTCTATCTTGTTGTTATCTTATCTTATCAGTTAGAGTCATATTTAGACAGGGATGTCGTCTAACACTACAAGAAAAATGTGGATTAGCGACGAAAAAATTACTGTTGGAAATTAGCGACGGAAAGCATATTTCCGTTGCTAAAATTGGGTAATTTAGCTGCATTACTAATACTCATCGCTAAATTTGGAGGGAATTCATCGCGGCAAAATTAGCGACGAAAAAATATGTTCGTCGGTAATCACTACAAGTTAGCGACAAAAAATTACCGACAAAAAATGTCGTCGCTAAATATGGAGGAAATTTTTGCGGAATAAAAAATTTTGAGTTTACCTACGGAAAATTCCGTTGGTAAATGGATTTAGCGACGGAAATTTTCGTTTCGTCGGTAAAAAGACGAAAATTATTGGAGGAATAAAATTTTTTTAGTTTACTTACGGAAATTTTCGTCGGTAATTCCGTCGGTAAATTCTTTTTAAATTTAAACTCACCTGACATATTTTGAGTTTACGTACGAAAAATTCCGTTGGTAAATGGATTTAGCGACCGAAATTTTCGTTCCGTCGGTAAAAATTATTGGCGGAATAAAATTTTTTTTAGTTTACATACGAAAATTTTCGTCGGTAATTGTAACATCCCATTACTAGTAGGAAGGGTAAAATAGTAATTCGAAGTGGTTAATAAGTGCTTAGAAACGCCTTTAAATGTTCATGCATAATACAACATACACATACACGTGAATAGTAAATTTTGCACATGAAAATGACTGTACATGCATTCATAACATTTCTCGGTATAATTGTTAATAAATGTGATTGTTATGAAAAATTGAGTTGGAGAGGGTCATTGCGGTTTTTGAATTTTTGGAGATTTTAGAATTTTTTTTCGAAATTTCAGGGTAATTCCTGGACTAAGAAAAATGCCAAGGGGCAAAATAATTATTACCGGTAGTAGAAATTACTGTCCAATAGCACTAAAAATTTAGATAAATGATTTTATGGATTTATTAATTTGAGCCATTAAAAATTTGGGGATAAATTGGAGTAGAAATTGAAATTAGTTGAAAAGAGCTTAAAAATGTGACATGTGGCAAGTGACACTTGTCACTTGCCTAACATGCCACCATGTTTATATTTGTTTAATAAAACCACCCTCTCTTTTTAGTCTTTCTCGATGCTTCTCTTTTTCTAAGGTATAGGTGATTTATGTGAGAATTCTCCACCAC
>JAOSBK010000005.1:6489196-6523825 GCA_027568895.1 Erythroxylum shatona | reverse complement strand
TATATGCTTGATTGTGTGGCTCGTTGCCAATGGCTATAAACGTATATGCCACTGAGCTTCGCAGCTCACCCCATTACTCTCCCACTCCTCAGGTGCAGTAGAGGACGATCGTTGATCTTGCGAGGCATCGGAAACTTCAAGATAATTAGGAACTTTGTATTAAGTTCGTATTTTGGTTGGCCCTCCGAGCATATCATCATCATGGAACATTCTCATTGTATTTTGGATTTACACTTTATTTTGCAATGTATATGATTATGACTACTTACTAAATTTCTTCAGATTGTTATGGTATGTAACCCTTGGTTTATGGGGTGTTTATTTCACTGATAAAATGCATGTGGCGAATGAGTATGTATGTATGTTGTATGAATCAAAAGGTTATGTATGGATGTTGGGATTGGGTCCGTGGTTTGGGAGCTCGGCGCTGGCTCGGCCCGAGGGGCCGCCTCGGGAATAGGGATCTGGGACCCGGGCCCAACAAAAATAGATCATATTTAGGATTAACTAAAATGTGCAAAAGTTTTATTTATCTCCACCATTATATGAGTTTCTTCCTTTTTTGCGTATGCAATTATTGTTTCTCTCGGGCATCTACTAATTTGAAATTAAATTTGAAAGTCATATTTCGACCTAAACATTTTCAAGATGCCTTGGTAACCAAAAAATGACAAGTGCTTTTCTTTGTTTGAATCTTAGAAAACTAGATTAGTAGACGAGCTTACATGTCTTGCTTTTATAACTATATCATGACTTAATTACCTGTATTGCTTATTTACGTTAACAAATAAATATGTTATTATTTTTATTTTAAAAATATAAAATAAAAACTAATAATTGCAAAAAAAATTATTTAAACTTAGGTCTTGTGAAATTAAAATTTAAAGTTGACTTTGAAATGATCGGATGCTTTACTACCCTACCAACCAAAAGGCTTGAGATCATCTGTTTCTGTGAGATTCCACATCGGTTGGAAAGAAGAACGAAATACACCTTATAAAATACAGATACTTCCTTGTAGACACAATTTTTTTAAGTCCAGGAAGAGGAAAATTGTGAGGGTTTTAGTTCGATAAGCAACCCAAAGCGGACAATATTTGTAGGTAGGTGATCTAGGCTGTTACAAATGGTATCAGAACCAGTTCTCAATCCGTTGTGCTAGCAAAGACTTTGGATCCTACAGGAGCAAATTGTGAGATCTTACATTAGTTTGAGAGAAGAACGAAGTGCGTCTTATAAAGGTACAAATACCTCTTCCCTATAGACGTATTTTTTCAGGTGCAGAAAGAGCAAAACCATGAGAGCCTTAGCTCGATAGGCAACACAAAGTGGATAACATCTGTGGGCAGATGCTCTGGGCTATTACAAATGGTATTAGAACCAGTTCCTGACTCGTTGTGCCAGTGAGGATGTTGGTCCTAAGGGGGTGAATTGTGAGATCCTACATTAGTTGGAGAGGAGAACGAAGTACGCCTTATAAGGGTACGAATATCTCTTCCCTATAGACGTTTTTTTTCGAGTGCGTGGAAGAGCAAAACCATGAGGATCTTGGCTCGAAGTGCAACCCAAAGCGGTCAACTCGGGCCAAAATCTGGCCAGGTCAAATTTGACATCTCAATCGACAATCACTGGATCTCCTAAAAAAATAATGGCAAGGGGTGAGCTGCCAACTCAGTGAGAATAACTAATCTTACCCTTAAAACCAAGTAACTCAATAAATAATTATAAATATAAGTCAACCAATTAAATCATATATATAATACATATATACACAACAATCTTCAGTCTAATCCAAATAATTAACAAACATCTGAAAAATTTCACCAAATGATAATTACACAAAGATTAATTTCAACTGTTATTTATGTTTTATTCTAATATTTAATTGAATTGTCTAGGCCTAGCTTAACCTAATAGGCATACATCCAAGGTCTACTGGCTCATCTCATCATAATCTTTCATTAGTAAAAACGTAATTAAATGAATAAATATCGACATATGGTATCTCAATCTCTTTTAGTACTCTGGTATTATTCCAGTACCTAACCATCAACACAGAATATCCTCAAGAGTCAGGATATCCTAGTATCACTCCAGTACCTAGTCATTTGCATAGGACATCCCCGGAACTCAAGATGCCCCGGCCTCGATATCTACTCACAGATACCTAGGCACCACTCACTCATATCGACTCAATTTATCCATCTAAGATCATCGAATGTAGCCTATCCTAGGCAAGCCACTGATTCTCAATTTTCACTAATTATTCACAACTTGTTATCTACCAGTCTCTATTTAATTAACACATTTTCCGTCAACTTAAGAAGCAATACACCTCAGAAAAACATAACAAAATATAACAACGAAACACCTTATAATACATTAATTGTTTAATAATTAAATTAAATATAATTCGTGTAGGTAATTATTAATCATTAATTTAATTAATGACTAATTCAAAACATAATTTATTAGTAACAAACGGTACTTAATTTTAAGAGTAAAGTTCAAGGTTATCCTTACCTTGATTTCATATTCAACTAATTGATAATCTCAATTTCTCCTTAATTGAACTTTCGGACATAGAGTTTACAAAATTCTATTAGACTAATTTACAAAAATTTCTAACCTAATCACACTAATAATCTAACATTATTCTCTTTTCTAATTTATTCTCAATTATAAAAATAATATCTTTACTAACCTAACCCCTATAATTACTAAAATACTCTTAACTAATTAAAAGTCTCATTTTACTCTTATCCTTTTCAATTAATACTAAAAATGTCCTTGCAACTAAATTCTAGATTTACCCTTCACTTTTTTGCATTCCTTATTCTGCCCCTATATGTAACTTAAATTTTAAAAACAATGTCATCATCTTCACCGTCTCCACTTCTCCAATCTCCTCTTCTTTTATCATTTTTCAGCCTCATTTTTTTCATTTTTACCTCTTCATGCAACTTTAATTATTGTCCTAATCAATCACAACATGCAAACCAACTACAATCTAGTGTGGGATGATCAAAATCACAAAAAAATGACATAATATGGCTTCTAAAATTTACCTAAGTGTAAGGCATTTTGAGGTTGTCAATCTCCACAACTCCCTCAATTTTTTTTTTCAAAACAAACAAAAAAAGGAAACTTATGAGGAAAAAGTTATATATAGATGAAAGAGTGTGTTTTTAGACATACTTACCAGCTGGGAAACAAAGAGAAAAGTGAAGAAGAGGATGGTACACACTTACCAGCTGGGAAACAAAGAGTAAAGTGAAGAAGAGGGTGGTTTCGGATAAGCTAATCTAATTTTCAAATTCTAGTTATTTATATAAGTTTAAAGGTTCTTATAAACCGGGTTACTTTTATTATATAAATGGGCTTTATAATACCTGATTGGGTGGCACAATTTGTGACATTTAATGCAAGTTGCTACGAAGGAAATCCTTTCCTTTATGGGATGCCATTGCCAAAGAGATGCAGCACAGCAGCACCACCACTATCATTGCCAAAAACATCCGTCCAATGGCTTTCTAGATATGAATGTGATTAAAGTCAGCTTTCTTGTTTCTTACTTCATGATCTTGCTAGCAATAGCTGGTGTGTTATGGTGGAAAAATCGAGTAATTTCTCACTCAAATTACAACTAGTGAATTATACTGATTCGATAATTTCGAGGAAAGACAGTTAAACGGACTCCTAAGATAGAATTACCATTCTAAATAAATTCTCAATAAAACCTGGAGGGGTCATATGTGGTCTCACTTAAAACTCAAACTACTAGACATAATTTACTTGCACGGTATATTATCACAACCTCGAGCTGTGTACAAATCAACAACGTACAAGAGAATAAAATTATACACTCAAACTAATCGTACAAATAAAGCTGACAAATAAATATTGAATACTATAAATGCGGAATAAATAAAAGAGATAAGGAAAGAATACATCCGAAAATTGATAACAGAGTTCGACCAATTGTGCCTAGCCTCCAAGCACCACTTAAGGCAGCCTGATTTTATTAAGAAGAGAATACTAAATTTGATATATGTACAAATTTTGAGTATATATTAAAATTTTGGGATGATTTAGAATATGAGGGGATGAGTTATTTTATAACTTGAAAAACTCCTCCCATTCTCATCTCTTCCCAATATGGGATACAAATTGGGTCATCAAAGCCACCAAAACTAACAAATCTCTACCTTCGCACAATTTCGGATACCATCAAATGTAAACATCATTCATCCTCCTAATCAAACAAAACAGTCTTTATAGTGCTTCTAATTTGTGCCCTCAGGCGCCAACTTAAAAGTGCCAGATGTTGACTAAGTCTAAACAATGTTTAAACTTAGCTTTTGTCACCACCTTGGTCATCATATCTGCAGGATTTTTTTTAGTCCATATCTTTTAGAGAAGTATCTCCTCTTCTTTGAAAATCTCCCGCACAAAGTGATAGCAAACGCCAATGTGCTTCGTCTTTGTAAGAAAAAACTGGTTCTTTGCTAAGTGGATAGCACTTTGACAGTCACAATACAGCACAAGGTGTTTCTAACCAACTCCCAAGTTTTTTAGCAATCTATGAAGCCAAATCGCCTCCTTCATAACCCCTATGATTATCATAAACTCTACCTCTATTGTAGATAAAGCCACTGTTGACTGCAAAGTGGACTTGCAACTAATTGATGCCTTAGCATAAGTGAATAAGTAGCCAGTTGTAAATCGTAACTTATCCAAATCACCTACTTAGTCAGAATCATAATATCCAACTATGTATTGACTAAGTAATTTATCCCACTCAAATAATAAGCCAACATTTATAATATCTTGAATATATCGTAGAATCCATTTCACAGCTTGCTAAAGAATCTTGCCAAGATCATGCATATATCTGCTCACAACACTAACTGCCTGTGAAATATCAAGTCTCGTACACACCATTGCATACATCAAGCTTCCTACTGCATTAGCATATGGAACTTTTGCCATGTATTTCCCGTTCTTCATCCGTTATAACTGGTTGCTAAGTTTCAAATAAGGAGCAAGCGAAGTAATTACAAGTTTTATAACTTTATTCATACCAAAACTTTGTAGTACTTTCTTCAAATACTACTTCTGAGTCAGCCAAAGCTTGCCTCCCTGTCTATCCCTGCTTATCTCCATGCCGAGAATCTTCTTAGTTTCTCCCAAATCCTTCATCTCGAACTTTTCATTCAACTGAGCCTTCATTTTGTTAATTTCATCTTATCTCCTAGATGTTATTAACATATCATCAATATACAAGAGTAAGTAGATGTAGGACCCATCTTGAAGTCTGCGTAAATACACATAGTGAACGTATTTACTTTTTGTGTACTTCTGACCCATCATAAACTTGTCAAATCGTTTATATAATTACCTCGGTGATTGCTTCAATCCGTTCAACAATTTATTCAGTTTACAAACCCAATTTTCTTTACCAGCAACTTTGAATCCATTTGGTTGAGACATAAAGATTTCCTCCTCCAAATCACCATGCAGGAACACGGTTTTCACATCAAGTTGAACTAGCTCCAAATTTAACTGCGTTATCAAGGCTAACAAAATTTTAATAGAAGAATGTTTAACAACTAGAGAAAATACCTCATTATAATCAACTCCCTCATTCTAAGCGTAGCCTTTAGCTACCAACCTTGCCTTATAACGAACATCATTCTTATTAGGAAATCCTTTTTTCTTTGCAAATGTTCATTTGTATCCAATTGTCTTCTTTTCCTTTGGTAGTTTTGTCATCTTCCACGTTTTATTTTTCTCAAGGGATTTCATCTCTTCTTCCATTGCACCTTTCCATCTACCATTTTCTATACTTTAAATAGCTTCTGAAAAATTGGATGGAACATCATCAACAACTGGAAGTGCATAGGCCACCATGTCAGCAAAACGAGCAGGTTTCTAAATCTCTCGTCTTGTCCTTCTAACGTCAATTGATTCTGGCTGCTGTTGAGATTCTTGGGTCGGAACCTTTTCTTCATCTGACTCTTCTTTTACTATAGAAGAGTCACTGATATTGCTTTTTGCGGGGCTCACCATCATCTGTTCAAACTCCACCTGCTTCGGCATACACTTCATTTGCTTTGACGTATACTCCACCTGCTTCAATGTACCATCAGTCTCTTCTTGTGTCACCTTATTCAACATGGCAGATTCATCAAAGGTAACATCTATACTAATGATAGTCTTCTTTCCCTCTAAACACCAATGACGGTATCCTTTAACTCCAGCATTGAAGCCCATAAAAAGTGCCTTCTTTGCTTTTGGATCCAACTTTGATTCATTAACATGATAATATGTAGTAGAACCAAAAATATGCAAAGAATCATAATCTGTTACAGGTTTTCCAGGCCATATCGCTAATGGAGTCTTGCCACTAATTATAGATGATGACAAACAATTAACGAGATGTTGAGCGTATGTCACTACCTCAACCCAAAACTTTTTGCCTAACCCAGTATTAGACAACATACAACGGACTTTTTCCACCAGTGTCCTATGTTCCGACATCCCATTCTGATGTGGAGTTTCTCTAACTATAAATCCTGAACTATGCCAGACTCTTAACATACCTTTAGGAAAGGATCACTCTTATATTCTCCACCATTATCTGTTCGAAGAACTTTGATCTTTCTTTCTGTTTGGTTTTCAACTTGAGCTTTCCATTTAAGAAAAACTCCAAGCACATCATCTTTGTTCTTCATAGTAAACATTCATACTCTTCTAAAAAAATCATCAGCAAAAGTAACAAAATAATGTCTATTTCGAAGTGATGGAGTCTTAGCAAGTCCCCACACATCTGAGTGCACATAATCCAAAATACCTTTAGTGTCATGGATGGTAGTGCCAAATTTCACTCTTCTTTGTTTTCCCAGAATATAATGCTCACAAAATTCCAATTTTCAAGTCTTCGTAACTTTCAATAATCCTTTCTTGATAAGAATTTGCAAGGATTTTTCACTAGCATGTCCCAAACGCATTAGTCACAACTTTGTTGCTTCTGCATTCTTCTTGCTACTAAAAGTTGATGCCGCTATTGTCCCAAAAATTGTACTTCTTTGGTAGTAATATAGATTATTTTTCCTTATGTCTTTCAACATCACAAATGCTCCCGAAGTTGTCTTAAGAATTCCATCTTGCATCATCACAAGTAAGCCTTTTGATTCTAAGGTCCCCAAAGAGATAAGATTCTTTTTCAAATTCAACACGTACATCCTTCAAAATTTTGGTGGATCTATCATGATTTCTCAGCTTGATTGAACCTATCCCAGCTGTTTTATATGGATTGTCATTGCCCATGTAAACAACTCCACCATTAATTTAAAAAAAACCACTCCTAGATGGGAGAGATATGATAGGTGCAACCTGAATCCAGAATCCACTATTCTGAATGGAATGTTGAAGGTAATACTATCAAAGAGACATCTGACTCTGCATCACTTTTACATTCTACAACATTTACATCTTACGGAGCCTTCCCTTTCTTCTTAAACTTTGGGCAGTCTTTCTTTCAGCGCCTTTTCTCATGACAGAAAGCACACTCATCTTTGACAACTTTGTTTTTTGATTTGGATCTTCCTCATTTTCCCTTCGATCGGCTCTACTAACAACCTCTTGCCACAAATGTTTCATCTTCTGTAGCTGCTTTACTTTTCTTTTTATCTTGCTTTCGCAATTCATGACTATACAAAGCAGAACACACAGCATCTAAAGATACATGTTCCTTCCCATTAAGTAAAGTAGTTTCTAAGTGTTCAAATTCATCCGGAAGGGATGATAACAACATCAAAGCCAAGTCTTTGTCTTTGAATTGTACATCTAAATTCAACAGGTCTGCTACTAATTGATTAAACAGAGTGATATATTCATTCATAGTAGTACCTGGTCAATATTTAAATTGAAACAAACTTTTCTTCATAAGGAACTTATTCTGACCACTTTTTTATAGAAATTTGTCCTCTAATGCCTTCCACAATTTGTGTGCAGAAGTCTCGTTTTTTAAAGCATACTTATGGTCTCTAGACAAACATGATCGAATTGTTCCGCATGCCAATCGATTTATAATACTCCAATCCTTATCTTCTACATATTCTGGTTTCTTTTATTCAATAGCTATATCAAGGCCTTGTTGGAAAAAGGAATCCAGAACCTTGGCTTACCACATGTCAAAATGAGTAGTATCGTCAAATATTTCCACCACCAACTTTTCCCGTTCTCCATCCATCTTTGGAGATAACTGGTTGCTAAGCTTCAAATGAGGAGCAATTGGGATAGTTACACGTTTTATATCTTTATTCATATCAAAACTTTGTAATACTTTCTTCAAATACTGGTTCTAGGTCAGCCAAAGCTTGCCTCCCTGGCTATCTCTGCTTATCTCCATGCCGAGAATCTTTTAGCTTCTCCTAAATCCTTCATCTCAAACTCTTCATTCAACTGAGCCTTCATTTTGTTAATTTCATCCTGGCTCTTAGATGCTATTAACATATCATCAATATACAAGAGTAAGTAGATGTAGGACCCATCTTGAAGTGTGCGCAAATATACACACTGATTGTATTTACTTCTTATGTACTTCTGACCCATCATAAACTGGTCAAATCGTTTATACCATTGCCTCGGTGATTGCTTCAATTCGTACAACGATTTATTCAGTTTACAAACTCAATTTTCTTTACCAGCAACTTTGAATTCATCTGGTTGAGACATATAGATTTTCTCCTCCAAAATCACCGTGTAGGAACCCAATTTTTCCAACAAGTGGTATCAGAGTCAAAGGTTCATTTTTGGTTTGTTTGTAATATTTGTAATATTGGATACTATTATTTGAGTATGTAATGACATCTGTAAATTCACCAACAACTAGGGACATAATAAATATGACTCAAGCGGCATAGACTTCCTCATCCACATAGCAAAGGATTCTAATGTCAAGCATGAACTTGGCAGTGGAAATATTTGACGATACTGGTCAATTTGGCATGTGGGGAGGCGAGGTTCTAGATTCCCTTTTCCAACAGGGCCTTGACATAGCTATTGAAGAAAAGAAATCAAAATATGTAGAAGATAAGGATTGGATTATCATAAATTGGTTGGCATGTGAAACAATTCGATCATGTTTGTCTAGAGAGCAGAAGTATGCTTAAAAAATGAGACTTCTGTGCACAAACTATGGAAGGCATTGGAGGATAAATTTCTGAAAAAAAAAGTAGTCAGAATAAGCTCCTTATAAAGAAAAGGTTGTTCCGATTTGAATACTGACCAGGTACTACTATGAATGAACACATCACTCTATTTAATCAATTAGTAGCAGTTCTGTTGAATATAGATGTACAATTCGAAGATGAAGACTTGGCTTTGATGTTGTTATCATCCATTTTGGATGAATTTGAACACTTATAAACTAATTTACTTCTTAGGAAGGAGAATGTACCTTTAGATGTTGTGTGTTCTACTTTGTATAGTAATGAATTGCGAAAGCAAGATAAAAAGAAAAGTAAGACAGTTACAGAAGATGAAGTATTTGTGGCTAGAGGCCGTTAGTAGAGCCAGTCGAAGGGAAGAATAGGAAGATCCAAATCAAAAGCAGAGTTGCCAAAGATGAGTGTACTTTCTGTCATAAGAAAGGGCACCAGAAGAAAGATTGCCCAAAGTTGAATAAGAAAGGGAAAGCTCCATAAGATGCAAATGTTGCAGAATGTAAAAGTGATGCATAGTTAGTTGTCTCTTTCGTGGTATCACCTTCAACATTCCATTCAGACGAGTGGATTCTGGATTCAGATTGCACCTATCATATGTCTCCCATTCGAGAGTGGTTCTTTAATTTTGATGAAATTGATGGTGGATTTGTTTATATGGGCAATGACAATCTATGTAAAACAATTGAGATAGATTCAATCAAGCTGAGGAATCATGATGGATCCACCAGAATTTTGAAGTATGTTTGATATATGTCAAATTTGAAAAAGAATCTCATCTCTTTGGGGACCTTAGAACCAAAAGGTCTAGTTGTGATAATGCAAGATGGAATTCTTAAGGTAACTTCGGGAGCACTTATGATGTTGAAAAGCATAAGAAAAAATAAAATGTATTACTACTAAGGAAGTACAGTTGTTTGGACAGTAGTGGCAGCAACTTCTAGTAGCAAGAGGGATACAGAGGCAATAAAGTTGTGGCATATGCATTTGGGACATGCTGGTAAAAAATTCTTGCAAATTCTTGCCAAGCAAGGATTGTTGAAAGGTATGAAGACTTGCAAATTGGAATTTTGTGAGCATTGTGTTTTGGGAAAACAAAGAAGAGTGAAATTTGGTGCTGCCATCCATGACACTAAAGGTATTTTGGATTATGTGCACTCAGATGTATGGGGACCTGCTAAGACTCCATCTCTTGGAGGTAGGCATTATTTTGTCACTTTTGTTGATGATTTTTCCAGAAGAGTATGGGTGTTTTCTATGAAGAATAAAGATGATGTGCTTGGAGTTTTTCTCAAGTGGAAAGCTCAAGTTGAAAACCAGACAGGAAGAAAGATCAAAGTTCTCCGAACAGACAATGGTGGAGAATACAAGAGTGATCCTTTCCTAGAGGTATGTCAAGAGTCTGGTATAGTTCGCCACTTTACTGTTAGAAAAACACCACAACAGAATGGGGTGTCGGAGCGTATGAACAGGACACTGGTGGAGAAAGTTCGTTGTATGTTGTCTAATGCTGGGTTAGGCAGAAAGTTTTGGGCTGAGGCAGTGACATATGCTCAACATCTCATTAATCGTTTGCCATCATCTGCAATTGGTGGCAAGACTCCATTAGAGGTATGGTCTGGAAAACCTGTAACAGATTATGATTCTTTGCGTATTTTTGGTTCTATTGCATATTATCATGTGAATGAATCAAAGTTGGACCCACGAGCAAAGAAGGCTCTATTTATGGGCTTTAATTCTGGAGTTAAAGGATACCGTTTATGGTGTCTAGAGTCAAAGAAGACAATTGTCAGCAGGGATGTTACATTTGATGAATCTGCCATGTTAAATAAGGTAACTCCAGAAGGGGCTGATGGTACTTTACAGCAGGTGAAGTGTATGCCGAAGCAGTGGAGTTTGAACAAACAGTAGTGATCCTAGTAAAAAGTACTACTAGTGACTCTCCTATGGCAGAAGAAGAATCAGATGAGGAAGAGGTTCCGACCTAAGAACCTCTGCAGCAATCAGAGCCAATTGCTGCTAGAAGGACGAGACGAGAAATTAAAAAACCTACTCGTTTTACTGACATAGTAGCTTATGAACTTCCAGTTGTTGATGATGTTCCATCTACCTTCCCAGAAGCAATCCGAAGTTCAGAAAGTGGCAAATGGGTAGCTGCAATTGAAGAGGAAATGCAATCTCTTAAGAAGAACAAGACATGGAAGCTGACATAACTACAGAAAGGAAAGAAGGCAATTGGATGCAAATGGATATTTGCAAAGAAAGAAGGATTTCCTGACAAAGATAATATTCACTACAAGGCAAGGTTGGTGGCTAAAGGCTACGCTCAGAAGGGAGGAATTGATTATAATGAGGTATTTTCTCCGGTTGTTAAACATTCTTCCATTAGAATTTGGCCTTAGTAGCGTAATTGAATTTGGAGCTAGCTCAACTTGATGTGAAAACCACGTTCCTACATGGTGATTTGGAGGAGGACATCTATATGTCTCAGCCAGATGGATTCAAAGTTGCTAGTAAAGAAATTGGGTTTGTAAACTGAACAAATCATTGTACAGATTGAAGCAATCACTGAGGCAATGGTACAAACAATTTAACAAGTTTATGATGAGCCAGAAGTACACAAGAAGTAAATACGATAACTGTGTGTATTTGCGTAGACTCCCAGATGGGTCCTACATCTACTTACTCTTATATGTTGATGATATTTTAATAGCATCCAAGAGCCAAGATGAAATTAACAAAATGAAGGTTCAATTGAATAAAGAGTTCGAGATGAAGGATTTGGGAGAAGCTAAGAAGATTCTCGGTATGGAGATAAGCAGGGATAAACTAGGAGGTAAGCTTTGGTTGACTCAGAAGCAGTATTTGAAGAAAGTACTACAGCGTTTTGGTATGAATAAAGATATAAAACCTATAAGTACTCCGCTTGCTCCTCATCTGAAGTTTAGTAACCAGTTATCTCCGAAGACAGATGAAGAATGGGAATATATGGCGAAAGTCCCTTATGCTAATGTAGTAGGAAGCTTGATGTATGCAATGATGTGTACGAGACCCGATATTTCATAGGCAGTTAGTGTTATGAGCAGATATATGCATGATCCTGGCAAGCTATGAAATGGATTCTATGGTATATTCAACATACCGTAAATGTTGGCTTATTACTTAAGTAGGATAAATCACTTGGTCAATACATAGTTGGATATTGTGATTCTGATGATGCAGGCGATTTGGATAAGCGAAGATCTAAAACTGGCTACTTATTCACTTATGCTAAGGCGCTAGTTAGTTAGAAGTTCACTTTACAGTCAACAGTGGCTTTATCTACAACAGAGGCAGAGTATATAGCAATTACAGAGGCTATGAAGGAGGCAATTTGGCTTCATAGATTGCTAAAAGACTTGGGAGTTGGTCAGAAGCACCTTATGATGTATTGTGACAGTCAAAGTGTTATTCACTTAGCAAAGAATAAGTTTTTTCAGCAAGGACGAAACACATTGACGTTCGCTATCACTTTCTGTGGGAGATTCTCGAAGAAGAGGAGATACTTCTCTAGAAGCTACAGACTACGGAGAATCCTGCAGATATGATGACCAAGGTGGTGACAAAAACTAAGTTTAAACATTGTTTAGACTTAGTTAACATCTTGCACTTTTGAGTTGGCGCTTGAGGGCGCAAATTGGAAATACTACAAAGACTGTTTTGTTTGATTAGGAGGATTAATGATACTTGCATTTGGTGGGATCTGAAATTGTGCCAAGGTGAAGATTTGTTGTTTGTTGTTGACTTTGATGGCCCAATTTCTATCCCATATTGGGAAGAGATGAAGATGGGAGGAGTTTTTCAAGTTATAAAATAACTCCTCGCCCTCCTAATAAAGACTCAAAATTTGTACACATATCAAATTTGGTATTCTCTTCTTAATAAGAGCAGGCTGCCTTAAGTGGTGCTCGGAAATTAGGCAAAATTGGTCGAACTCTGTTATCAATTTTTGGGTGTGTTCTTTCCTTATCTCTTTTATTTATTTCGCATTTATAGTATTCAATATTATTTGTTGGGTATATTTGTATTGTTGTGTTCAATTTATTTGGGTGTATTTATTGTTCATGTGTGTATACGGGTTAGGTTGTGATAAATACACTGTGCATGTAATTTCTGTTTAGGAGGCCAGGTTTTAAGTAGGACCGTTTGTGACCCCTCCGCCCTTTCCTGGGATCTTACGTGGAATGGTAATACTGTCTTAGGAGTCCGTTTGGCAGTCTTTCTTGGGTATTACCGAATCGGTTCACTTCACTAGTTGTTTACCTTAGAGGGAAAAATACCCGATTTTCCCAACATGAGACTGGGTTTCTGTTTTTTTTAATACTATTTTTCTTGAACCAAGAGGAAATACGAGTTATTTTTGCGCATTCTAACCAGAGTACGTTAGTAATTTAAGTCAGGCTGGCTAGACATTCTATTTAAATAAACGTTCAGAGTTTTTGCAAACAAAAGAGCAAAAGCGCAACTATTTTTAGAATAATTCATAAGAATTTTTTTGGTAATAAGTAGATTTGTCATAGAGTATTTTGCAATGAAATGTTATTCTCTTAACAAAAATGATCTATTTAACTTTCCATTTAGTCTGCGAAACTTTGGTCGATGATAAACATGATTGTGATGAGATTTCTTCTTGTTGCTACAATCATAGTTCTTCTGATATTTGCACTTCAACTGAAGATGTAGAAGTGGACACAAACTCTCCATCTCCAGCATAATCATGGGAACAATGTCAACCTAATAAAAGACAGAATCAATGTCCATTGTCCAGGAAGGGGGAAGGGACACCTGATAATCCGTTCCAAATTCCCACAAACGCTGACTTTTTGGTTTGTTGGAACACATCGACATACTCTGTGCTCGTAGTCGCGATCCTATTCACATATTTTTCTGACTTCCACATATTTAATTGGATGATATCGTGTGAATGGAGTTGACAGGGTTATGGGCTAACCCTAGAGGATTTGATCCCCCGTAGACAACATTTCATAAGGGAAAGATGTCGGGATAGACTTCTACGTTATCATAACCAAGGTTTTGGAATCCAGACCGGACATCGAATCGTAGGTTTTACTGATCACCGGTTTAATCGATTCGACCGATTCAACTACCGGTCGAATCGGTGTGACATCATAATTATACAATAATTATATTTAATTATATATAATATTAGTAATATTAAAAAATAGAAAAATATACCAAATAATATAAAAAATATTAAAAAATAAAAAATAAAAAATTTATTAAACCAGTGGTCGAATCGGTCGAACCGGACTAGTTTGACCGGTTAATTGACCGGTTTTTACCGGTTCTCACTAGTTCAATTAGAGACCGATTTTTACGGGTCACCCGGATCGGATAGTCGACTGATCACCGGTCGAACCGATCAAACCGATCAGTTCGGTTCAGGTTTCAAAACAATAATCATAAGTAACTTCTTTTCTAAGAGCATGGAGCGAAAAGCTCTGACTTCCTTATTTCGTGTTTGTGGAATATAGAAAAAGAAAAATAACTGTTTTGAAGAAAGAAGTTAGAAGTACTTCTTATGAAATGTCACTTTATTTTATATATAATATTACAAAATTATATATATACCAAATAAATATATAATTAAATACAATATAATTTTGAATATTAAAAAATATAACTCATCTTTATTTATATACTGAGATTTAATTATAACATATTATATTTATCCTTAACATTTAAATTTTGTTATTTTTAATGTCTCATTAATGTTTCCATATTTAAACTATTAATATTTTAATACTTGAAATTGTTCATTTATTAACATATTATTAAACTCTTAAATATTAAGATATATAACTAATAATCATTCATGTATTTAAATTAATTCTAATACACATATTTTTATCCTTAACATCTATATTTATTATTTTCAACATCGCTATTAATTTTAATTTCCTCTTGACCAAAGTTGTGAATACCGTATCGGACTTGATACCAGATTGCATTCTAGTACGGTATTGAACTGATATCGGTCAATATCGGGTACCGTTTTAGATATTTTTTAAATTTATAAAATAGTCTGTAAAATTTTTAAAATTTGCAAAATAGTCCATTGGTATATTGTACAGTTATACTGTATACTTTACTACTTTACTGTTTACATCAATTATGTTTCCAATAATAATAATAATAAGTAATCACAATTAATATGAAATAACAATAAATTTTAAATATTTTACATATAAATAATAACCACAATTAATATAGAAAATACAATCATCATCATACAAATATATATTAAGAATAATACAAAGTATTTAAAATATTTCAATAATACAATTTCATCATTTTAATAAATAATAATTGCATCAAAACATTCAATTAAAAACAATAAATATTCTTAAACAATTTATAAAAAGAGTTCATGATGAAGAAACAATCAAGTAGGAGTTAAATCTGAAACAAAAAAACATTTACAGTTATATTATATATATAGAATTTAACATAAACATCAAATATAAGTCAAATTAAAAAAAGGAAAAATAAAAACCTAGAACGAAATTTAATCATCAACAGGAGAATACCCGCTATAACTGCACCGTCCCTAGTGACCATTTGGTATAAAATCTTCATCATTGAGAAGAGTTTCATCATCATTATCATTCAAATTTAATGCATCAAATGACATGTCAATGCTTTTCTATCCAAGATTATCTTCCAAGTCATTCGTATCTACCAAATTCAGTTATTCAGAAACCTAATCCACCAAAAGATCAATATTATTAATGGAAATTGGATTAGTTGAACTACCTGTGCTATTAAAACTCCTAGTAAACAATCAAATTAAATTATTAGAAAATTGTAAGAAATTATATCGAAATTAATAATGATAATAATGAAAATAGCATACCTTTCCGAAACTTTAAATTGTAATGAACAAAAATCAAGTCATTCAACTTCTTATGCTCCAATCTATTCCTTTTCTTTGAGTGGATAAATTTAAATATGCTTCAGTTTCGTTCACAGCTTGTTGCATTCACACATTGACTTAAAATCTAAATTGCAAACCTTTTTAATTATGAAACACCATTTTCAAATTGATCCCACCAAGAAACTGTAAATCATAAGATAACAAAAATAGTGTTATAAACAAAATAAAGTGATAATTAATTTTTAACAAATAAGAAAGGAAATAAATAATACCTAGAGAAAGTTTTCCTCTTTGTCGAATAGTAATCAACATTTCAAAATCCCCTATAAGACAACTTGTAAAGCTTTATTTGTTAGCTTAAAAGATCTTACATCGCATCAATGCTAACAATTGTTGTAATAGTTAAAAGTATTCCTCTATTAACTTCAGCTTACTTAGTAAGATCTAGTTTAAAATAGGCACTAGGATTAAAAAATACCCCAGTTGTAAACAATGAAAAAGAAAGTTGTCTTTCCCTTCTCTCATTAATGATTAAAAGATATGGTGTGTATAAAGAAGGCCTATGTTTCGGATTGGCCTTGACAAATTGTTGGCTTTTCTTCACTATTAGCCAAGTGAAGCACCCTCACCAATGGTTCACAAACTCGGATGACAAATTGACATCGATACTGAAATTCTCTATTTTCTAGTATAATATTATAAACCTCTACTACATCATTAGACCTAGCATGCTGAGATGCAATTCACTTATCACTTGTAAATATTTATCTTAACTCTTTCTTTATCGAAACAAAATACTAAAGTGATAAGAAATTTGTGGCAAATCTTGTCATAGCAGGATGATACAAATTCCTATCATTGGTAAATTCCTTTCTCATCAAATTCAATACATGTACACGATTATGAATGAACTTTGTCATCTTTTTAGCTTGCTGCATAGTCTTATCAATAACAGAAAATACCTAGGATTTCCTATATTCTCCAACATTAGGTTAATGCAATGTGTAACACAAGCAGTCCAAAAAAATGAATTATATGTATTATACAACCTTTTTCCTGTCACTTTATAAACGGAATCATTGTCAGTAATAAATTGAACAATATTTTTTTGGCCCTACATCATTCACAAATTTATCAAATATCGCAAACAAAGTCTCAGTATTTCTAATAAGGTCAGATGCAACAATAGATTTCAAAAATATAGAGCTATTTGTAGAATAAATCAAAAAATTTATAATAGGCTCTTATCTCCTATTTGTCTAACTATCACACATGATTGAACATCCATAAGTACCCCAATTTACTCTTCTTTCAGCTAAATAACTTCTAATTTCAGAAATAGAACAACTCAAAAGTTTACCTCTTAAGTCATCAATCAAAGGATTTTTGTAGCCTGGACCATAAAAGGCTATTGCACCCATCACAGGTTGATAATAATAAGACTGAGAAGCATTAAATGATGAACCTGTATCATACCACTATCTAGCTATTGCCATATCAACATTGTGATCCGTATCTCTTGATTGCATTACACTACGAATTGAAGGTTGAGCTCCAGGAGTTATTCGTGGTATAAAGAAACCAGTCACCTACCTTCCTCTTTTCCTCACATTATATTCAGGTACTTCTTTTTTAGCCTAAGATGGAACACTACCAGTACCCCTACTACCACTTCCACCTTCAACATTTCCAAAATCACCACGAAAACTAGAAAACGAACTTCCACTACCAATTTTCAAAATTTAACCTTTCCCTTCTATCTCTCTCATATTGATATTCATCAAGCAATGTTTTCATCTGCCACTTCATACCATGACTTGCTTTTTTATAGGGTTCCACATCTTCTTTAACCCTAGCTAAATGTTTTTTAATCAAATAATTCCTCCACCTTTCAAATACTTGTTACAAAATAAGCAAATAATATGGTTCCTCATACTGGGAACCAATGGAGCATGAGCCCAAGTTGGATCATTGTATCTTCAAGAAGTGGATTGATCAGGAGTACTTAAACTTTCTTCCAATTATCTGTAAAAATAAATGAAAGCATTTATCAAAATAAATAAAATATAATTTCAGTACACAATAACAATATGCATATCCATCTTATATAATATAACTCATTCTGTATGATTACATTACACTCAGTTCAATTTCATGGAACATACTTCACTTTAAGTCAAAAGCTAACAATTCAAAACATTCAACATATATAATAACTCAAAACATACATCAATTTCATGGAACATACTTCACTATAAGTCAAAAACTAGCAATTCAAAACATTCAACATATATAATAACTCAAAACATATATCAACAAATTTCATTTTCAACAATTTCTGTTTCCAAAAATCACAAAACATTCATAATTCCAATTCCATTTCCAACAATTTCCAATTCTATTTCAACAATTTTCAACAATTTATATTTCCAACAATCACAAAACATTCATAATTCTAATTCCATTTCCAACAATTTTAAATAATTTTCAATTCCATTTCTAACAATTTTCAATAATTTCTAATTCCATTTCCAACAATTTCCATTTCCAAAAATCACAAAATATTCATAATTCCAATTCCATTTCTAACAATTTCCAATTTCATTTCTAACAATTTTTAATAATTTCATTTCCAACAATTATAAAACATTCATAATTCCAATTCCATTTCCGACAATTTCAAACAATTTACAATTTCATTTCTAATAATTTCCATTTCCAACAATCACAAAACATTCATAATTCCAATTCAATTTTCAACAATTTTCATTTTTAATAATCACAAAACATTCATAATTCCATTTCCAATAATCACAAAATATTCATAATTCCAATTCAATTTTCCAACAATTTCCATTTCCAATGATCACAAATATTCATAATTCCATTTCCATTTCCATTTCTATTTCCAACAATTTCCAACAATTTTCATTTCCCAATTCCAATAATTTTCGTTTCTATTTCCAACAATCATAAAACATTCATAATTCCAATTCAATTTCTAATTCTATTTCCAACAATTTTTGTTTCCAATAATCACAAAATATTCATAATTTCATTTTCATTTTCAACAATTTCCAATTCTATTTCCAATAATCACAATACATTCATAAAATAATTTCCATTTCTAACAATTTTTAATAATTTTCATTTCCAACTTCCACACACCATACATAAATAATTTCCATTTTCAACAATTTCCAATAAATTCAATTCAAAGTTTCAAACATGAGGATCAAGTTGAAGGGTATGATATGATTTATATATTTGTCAAATAATGAATGTCATATCTTATACAATTGTTCATACACATATATTTATAACATGATGATCAAGTTGAAAGATATATTTATAACATGAAAATCAAGTTAAAGGATATAACTTCTTTGGAAATGTTTTTTTTACTTAAAGTTTTGAATCTTCTTTTCATTTCTAGCAAACCATAATAGTATATACACCATTCTATATTTCGTTCTTAAATATATATATTGCTTTTACAATTTTTAATTGACATTAATAAGTCTAAGTATAAATGATTGGAACCTACAAGTCTACAACATATTCACAATTTGACCAAAAAAAGTTCTTTTTCGGATACGTTTATTACATCACTCAAAACCCAAATACTAAAAATAAAATATCATTTCACAAATATTAAGAATGTGCCAATTAATGATTTTAAGTTTTTACAATTTTACAAATTTAATATTATCGGTTTAATTTTTACATTTAAGTTGTTTCAAGTTTGATGTTTCAAGTTCAACTTTCAATTTTGATAATCAACATTAACAAGGTCGTGCATAATGCATATCATTCATCTAAAAACTTACCATAAATATAAAATTAAACCAATCTTTATAACCAATACATCATTCATCGTGAATTCAACTCCATTTTCATTTCCAAATGACCATACCATTATCAACTTATCATTCAACATTTCCATTTCCAACCCATGCAAATCAGAAAAGCAATACATCATTCATCGTGAGCGACTCACTCATTCAATTTAACATTTTAACTCCATTTCCATTTCCGAATGACAATATCCAACCACAATACTAGAACCAGATACATGCAAATTGCAATTTAGAAAATCAAGTTCCAACTTCCAAAAAATTCACAAATCTAACATCCAATCCAACATAATAAATAATGCAATTAAGATTTAATTAGGAAAAAAATGGAAAACTAAAAAATCACACCCCAAAAAGATTCACTAGCTTCTAGTGTTTAGGTTGGGTCTACAAGTCAGGTCTTCATTGGCGAGTCAGAACTCAGAGGCTTCAAGTCACGCAGATCGGCAACTGAGAGGCTGTGACCATCTCTCCTCCTTCAGATGTTCAGTGGCGATGACAGTGATGTCTTCGAGGGATGCGAAGATGCGAGCTGAGGGAGGATCTCTGTCCTCTAATGCTGACATAGATAGGGGAGGATGAGGGAAGCAATAGCACCATCGGACAAGTCACTAGTTTTGTCGAAGATGAAGACGAGAAAGAGAGAGAGAGAACGATGGTGGTGGTGAGTGAATAAGTGAGTGTCGTGAGAGCAAGAGAGAAATAAGTAGACAGAGGACCAAAGGAGAAGGAGAAGGCGAGAAGATTCGAGAGAGGGAGGCAGAGGCAAGTGTCTAAGGGGGTCAGGTAGGTTTACGATAAAATTTTAAAAGTTGAAAACAGGTCCTCAATTTTTCAGATTTTATGGTACTGGCCGGTATGCATCGATATTTTATGTATCGGCTAGTACCGAACAAAAAACTATGGTATTGACTGGTATTAACGGCTGGTACCGAAGGAACATATATCGTTTCATTTTTTGGCCGATACATAAAATACTTTTGCAAATTTAAAAATAAAAAATTTATTAATAATTTAAAGAGCTAATTATGAAAAAAACAAAAAGTCCTATTTTAGCTTCTTTCCTCCCTCTTCTTATACATTCTATTCTAAGACCCATCCCCACTTTTTCCTCTCTGTTTCCCATTCATCCAACTCTTTGAACCCAATGAATCCCTCTCTATTTCTCGTGCATATCTGTTTATCTCTCGTATGTTTGCTCCTCTCCACCATCTTCCACAACTATGCTAGGTGATTTGGTATCTTGTCCCACTGTAACTTTTTGTAGAGTTTATCTTAAGTTGTCAGGTTAATTTCTTCTCCTCAAATTTCTTCTTTACCAAATATGCAATTTTCTTATTTCATTTGTCGTTGTGAAATAACTTACCAGCTAAACATCTTAATTTGCAATTAATTTTATTTCCATATTTGCAATATTCCCATTTTTCCTACTTTCATGGAGCAATTTATTAATCAAGACATCTCAAATTTAGCCTCTTAAGAGATATTTATATGAAATTAATCCTTTATATTTTATCCCTTTGTTGAAGTTGGAATCCCTATGTTTTTCATGTTTAGTGTCTGGCAACTGACGACTCAAAATCATTCTTTTGCATTATTATGTTAAATGACTAATACTTTTTTTCCATTTAGCCCCAATCTCCAATAACTAGTTATTTTCAGTGACTAACTTGTTATGCCAACACTAATTTCCACTCAATTGAGTAGAAATTCTACTTTTCTACCATAAAATAGAAAAGTACAAACCTTACTAGAGTAATCCTAGTTTCTCAATCTCAAGTTCATGAAGGGACTTTTTGGATTGGACAAACAATAATCAATTCCTCTAAAGGCAATATACAATCTTTTTTTAATGCATGATTTAAATAGCCATCATTGAAAAAGAAGTTCCCCTATTTAGGTACCATCCACTAAAATATCATTCGTACATAAAGGAGCTATAAATGGTTTGTGGGTTCTAATATTTGGATATATTGAAGTTACATTAAAGATAACAATAACCTATGTTTCTTTGAAAAGAAAGTACTAAAATAACCAAGTTGGATAAAGTTAGGTTCTTAGGTTCTAGAGTCATAAATAGTAACAGAGTGAGCAATAAGTTTCTTGTCTATTTGAACATAATCAATCTTTCAAACCTAGACCACAACTTGAAAGTTCCATTCCTTAATAAGGAATAAGTAAGAGCATTTAATATTATGTTCCCTTTACATAATTTCTTTTATCAAGTGAAATTTAAAGCAACACCTTTAAACAACTAACTTTTAGACCCATCACTAACACTTAAAATACTATAAAATGAGAGAAGAGACTGTTTAAACCAGATTTATAAACTATAACATCAGGTTGCTACTATTATGATTTGCATGTATTAACGTTTGGTAACTCAAAAACTTGAAGTACAAAAATAGGATCCAATGCATAGGTTGAAAGCATATCTTATAACTTTAGTCAAAAAGAACAAACATATCATAGCTTTATTTGATATGTGTTTATGTTGTTGAATGCGTATCTTAGGTAATGTCTATTGCTCTAGTTTTACTCTTGTACCTATTTAGATTTATTTGCTATTATATGATTTTCATTTTCGATTAGAAGGATTTATGTTTCCATTTTTATACTGCTATAAAAAAGTTGGTATAGCTTGCATTAATATGATTTGTTGAAAACTAATGCTACAATTATTTGTAATGTAGATGTTGGTAAATTTTAAATCTCATTATAGTGGAGTGTTGGAAAGAAATGACAAAAATAATATATAAAGATGTCAATTGGTCGGGCTGGGCCAGGAGGCCCGACCTTGGGCCATAGTGATTTGATGGGTCAAGATGGGCCATTTCGTGGCATGACCCGACTGTTTTTCTACAAAAATGACATCGTTTTATAAGCAACGGTAGGGCCAAGCTTGGGCCAGCTGGCCTATGGCCAGTGGGATTGCTCGTGGCTCGATCAACCTGGGCCAAGCCCTTTTTGAAATCTCTATAAATATAATAGGGTAAGATTAAAAGGAAGAAAGATGTGGTTGTTGATAAACTTATCATACTAGTTTTAAAAAGAGTGTTAGAAGATAAAGGATATAGAGTAATATCTCTATTTTACAAATTTCTTGAAGAAATGATGAGATGTTTAAAAGAGTTAAGCTTATAACATGATAAGGATTAGTGCCAGCCTTGGGCAGGGGTAGCTAGGGCACCTGCCCAAAGCCCTACCCCTTTAGGGGCCCACTCTTAGAGTTTATGAAGAATGCAAAATGATTGTTGTGACTTAGATTTTGATGAGTTTACGATTTCATGTAATGAGTTCTTGTACTAAAACAAAGTTCTTTAGAACTGTTACATCTAGTGGATGGAGCACCAATAGTTAATAAGATTAATGAAGAGGCAGAAAGACACGGGAGGAGTGCGAGCGGTTGGGCAGTTGCCCTACCTTATTAGGGGACCATTTTTACTTTCAGTAAAATTCCAATGTTTATTCTTTTAGTCATTGGAGGTTATTAAATGCTATTTAATGGTTGCAGAGGGGGTGGAACATATAATTTTGGGTTGAGATAATGCCTATATTAATATATAATCTTTTCAACTTGCAAGACTAATGTTAACTTTCAATCAACATATGAATTTAAGATATTTCAACTCAAAATTTGTAGCAAATGATTTTCACAATTCTGACTTCTGAGTTATAAGTGATAATTTAAAGGTAAAATTTTCAAATTTTTATGTATGCTTAGCTTACTAAATATTTGAATATATTATACTTAATTTGTAATTTGTCATTCACAAGGACACTATATTAGCATTTTAAATCAGAACATTAATATTAAATGATATTGTGTTTATTTATGTTTCTCCTTTTTTAATTTTTAGATAACTTATTATTTATAAAAATATAATTAAACGTTAATAAATAATTTAATTTTTGTAATTGTAATCTTCATTTTACCTGTGACTGTAGCATCAATTGAGAGAAGTTTTTCAAAATTATTGAAAATCTACTTGAGGCCATCAATGTCGCAAGACAAGTTGAATGGTTTAGCTATTTTATATTTCAAGAAGGACATCTTAGATAATATTGATCTTGATAATATTATTAATGATTTTGCATTTAAAATTGCACAGAGAAATTTTTTTGATAAATCATGATCATCTGTGTGTTTGTCAATACAATTCTCTTAGTGTTTTGCAATCTAATATTATTGTTCGATTGATGCTATTACTATTTTATTGTTACTGCTACTATTTTAGTGATTTTATTGTTACTATAACACCCACGTACCTCCTGAGAGGATATACAGATGCTACATAAAACATAATCGAAACAATCCACAACGTACAAAACATTCCTTACATACATTTCAATAACTCAAGAAAACATACTTTACATATCATTAAATGTTATTGTAATCAAATCACAATGTGCTTCATACATAATGAACTTATCAAAATAGATTCCTTAAACATAATCCATCTTGTAATAAGGTTGTTACAAACCATTAAACAAGATACAAACTATCTCATATTGTCAGATACAACTCAAAAACTTAAATATACATCTTTCAAAACAGAAGACATTCTTCTTGGCCACTGCAGTTATCTTTATCCTAGTCTTTAAACCTTCTTATCCAAAATTACACAGAGGCAAGACCACCATGCTAGGCATATAGCTTAGTGGGGAATAACTAAATAAGATATAATTTGGAGACAGTTTCTAACAGGCATCTAACATTCATATATACAGATTGAAATCATACCACAATAATCTTTAATTGTTCATAATATAAATTAATCCAAACACTATGTCTCAGAACATAATATGATTCATCAATCAATATAGAACATTCTTGCATTAGAACAAAACTCATAAATATCAGAACAAAATGTATAAGTATCAGAATTGAATATCATAATAGGATATAATCCTTTCAGATCAAAATATGACTTATGTCAGAACAAAACTTGTTTTGTATCAGATCAGAACATAATTTGCTTATATTAAAACTGGACATATATTATAATACAAAACAAGTTAGGTTGCTAATCCTCTTTATAGAAGTGGGTAACGAGACCAGAATAGAAGATACTATGATAGGTATCTGAAATAGAAGAGACTAATGTCTCTAAATCATGGGACACCGTAGTGTCCATATCAGGAGACACCGAAATGTCAATAGTAGGAGAAACCTTAGTGTCACAGGAGCAACTGCAGATCCTTCTAGGCATGCCTATTTACCATAACTAGGACTTAACAGTTTTAAAACAAACCATTTCATATTTCAAAAATTTAGGTAAATGATGTAGTGCATACATGTGACCTTATTAATTTGATCAAACTTAACATGCCTTATAAATACAAACATATGGATTAAAGCATCAATAAATGTATCGAGTCATCACACATTATGTATATTCATATAATTAGAAAGCACTTCCAATACAATCCCAGTTATTAAACTCCTCAGACAATTGATGGTTCGGAATTATTTCAGTATCAGAATCACATGACAGTGAAATATTGCATAAGTATGAATTCATTTCCTTATGCTCAAATTGAACCCATTCTTTCTCAGTCAAACTTTTCATGCCTTATAAACATAAACATTGTAATAATGCACCAATAAATACATTAAGTAATTACACTCTACATGTACTCACCTAAGTTCCCAATTCTCAAACATACATAACTAACACATCACTTTTATCATTAAACATATTTGTGTTTATAAGTATACTTCATTCCTTTAACAACTTATAAGTTCCAAAAGTAGATACTTTGTTATCTAATAACACCTTCTTTAAGTTATTACTTCAATTAAAAATCCAAATCTTATACAACCTTTAATGAACTTATTTCACATCAAACTAGGTTCATTTTACTCCTTAATTAAGTCCAATTAAACCATTATAAAGTAACTTAACCTTATATGGTCCAAAAATTTTCTAAAACTAACATTTTCTACTTCCTAAGTGCTTACCACGATCATGGGAATAATCCTTATAAATCCCACGATCGTGGGATGAGTGAATCAAGGTTCACTTACCTACAATCTCCAATTTGTTTCCAAAACTTGACTTCTTCACTTCTATTCAACATACCTTCACCAAAAACTATCAATTCCACTTCAATTCTACCTTATTAGTGCTTCAATACCTCATCAAATTCATGCCTAAACCAATTCAAAAATCATTCATTAAGTAACTTACAAATCAATATCTTCCACATATCAAAACCAAACCAGAAGTAATCATACAAGGATCATTTTTCTAGCATTCATTTATCATCATCTTAATAGATATTTATACCAATTCAATTATCATAAAGCTTGTATTAATATATGCGATCAAGTTTATAATTTCCTTACCTTCTTAATTTCAAAGAACAACTCCAAGTCTTCCAAGCAACCAAACACAACTCTTAGACCAAGTTGCAAAATTCAGCACCAACATAACAATAACACAGAAAATATCAAGAATTACTTCTTAATGCAGTAACTTACTAAAATGTTAAGTGATGATGCTCCAATCTCAAGAAAAATTCCAAAATTTGAGAGGAAGTGAGAGTTTTAGTAGTGAATGAGCAAATAGAAGGAAGAGTTATAGTAGAAATTAACCAATGTATAAGGTCATGCCATGTGTAAGATAATTCATCTTCCTCTAAGGACACATGGTAAATGTCACAATTTAATTAGGCCACTTGTTACTCAGCCAATGTTGCCAAATGTCAATGCATCAACTATGCCAAATGTTACAAACTTATAGGCTTAGTCATTTCAATTTTCATGTACCAACTTATCTTTCCACTTGATAATTTTCCTAGTCCAAATGTACATTTTAATACCTTAATTCTCTAATGATATTAACTAATTCCAAATCACTAAGTATGATCTATTAAACCAAAATTCAAGTAATATGCAATTCTCAATCATCTTATAGTTTTTAACACCTATCATACATGTACTTTTATAAACATGTAACATTCCAACTAGGGCATAATTTGGGCCTTACATTTACTAACATTTGTAAGATATTGCTAGCTGATATTATGATCATTTAATATCTTGTAGAGTAGGTAGACTTATAAATTGAGACACTTATGTATGGATATTAAATTTTAATAAATAAAATATGCTTTTAAAATTTACATGTTTATAAATTGTCAATTTATTTGGGGGGGGGGGGGTTTAAACTTCGCCCAGGGCCTATAAAATGTTAGGAATGGCCCTGATAAGGACATGTTGATAATGCTCAACCAAATGTAAGAATTGAACTACCATAATGTTGAAATCTATTATGAGTTATAAGAATAGTGCAACAGATGGTGAAGAATCTAATTCTAATATCGATAATGAATTTGAAACTATTATACAAAAAAGTATAAGTATGAATGACAAAGGGTATTTTCAAGTTTAGGTGGAGCAAGATGACAAAAATTTGATTGTTATGCAAATGAGTGAATTTGGAGATGATTCAATTGAAGAAGTAATATATGCAACTGATGATGAAGAGTACTGTGAGAGCAAATTAAAAGAAATGTTCCAAGAAGGTATATAATGGATTGAAATTCGTCAATATTGTGGATGTTGGACATGATCTTTTCTTAGAAGTTAGAACTATTAAATGAGAAATTGTTGACGATTATTCATATGTAAAGAAAAGAAGAATTCTTGAATTTCAAATGAAGTAGAAAAGATGGTTTAGGTACATGATAGGTTATATCTGAAATGTTGGAAGTTGTAAGCTGGAAAATGTAGTTGAGACATGTTCACTAAGTATGCTTCGGTGTTTTAGCCATAACTTTTTCCTTAGTTATCCAAATGAGGTGATTCTTGATTTGGATTAAACTAGAGAGATTGGGATACAAATTATCTGTTGAAATAGAGTTCTAATTCAGTCACTAAGAATTTCAATTTTTGGATGAAATTTGAGCATAGAATATTGTTTCAATATAAGAATATTTCGAAAATGTTTGGATATAACTTTCAGATTTCTGAACCAAATTGAATGATTTTGGTGTCATTAGAAAATTAATACAATGAGGAACATTATTTGAGAAGGAAGTGTTATCAAATTCCTTCTGGATTTTGGAAGGATTTAGTTAAGGAGATAGAAGTATAAGATTTTAGCTTTAAAGACAAAAGGAGGGCATAATGGGAAGGACAAGATAAATGAAGGGTAAAAGTGGGAAAGACTAATAAAATGTGGCTTGAATTAGAAGAAGAAGAGAGGGAGTCATGAGAATAAGAAAGAAGAAGAAGAAATCAACGTGAAATAGAGAAAAGAAGGAGAAAACGTGGAAGAAGAGAGAAGAAACATGGGAAGAAGAAGAAGAAGGAGGAAGATTTGTCAAGGTAAGTTTATCTTTTCTTCTTACTTTGTTAGAGAAGGAGTTAGAGAGAGAAAGGGATTTTGTGTAGAAAATTAAGGGTTTGTGTTGGAAGAAGATGATTTAAGAGAACCCATTTAATTTTAGGGTTTCTAAGCTAGGTCTGGCTATTTTAACCTAGATGGACTATGGGTAGGTTAGGTTTGAACTTGATTTGTGTTGATTGCATTTTTGTGTTTATGAAAGTTTTTGGGGGAATTCCATTTGAATGTGGATTGAATGAGAATTTTGGTTATGTTAGGAAATCGAGAAAATCCTATTCAAGAGCAAAAGGAAGGATACAATTGAGTTTGGATTTTCAAGCGAAATAAGGTGGGTAATTTATTTATAGTTGTTGTGTAATATGAGCAAAATACCTTGTATGTGTATTGTGAGCTAAAATGGCTTGTTTTGAATTGTTATGATGTGGAAAGGCATTATGATGTATGACATTTTGATAAAATTGAATTGTGAGTATGATCATGTTATGCCTTGGAATTGTATCATGGCATTTTGATCAAATGGAAAGAAGAAAAAGCATGATAATATGAATTTGAGAAATTGAATTGAGTATGAATATGTGCTTTTGTATGGGTAAGAGAGAAACCATTTTGTAGTCATGTGCACGTCGACATAAAGCCTTTTCTCAGCTGCTCGCTTACGATATACGAGATCCAAAAAATAGACTCATTTCGTTCACAGTGTAAACTTCAGTTTCTCCATTTTATTCCATGGAACCCTCAAGCCATTTGTTTATGCATTTGCAATTTGATATGTTAAGTTATGATGCAATTTGTGTGTTATGCATTGATGATAAATTTCATCCAATATATTTTATGTGATGACGTATTGAACCATGAGTTGTGAATTGAAATTGTGAATGTTAAACTTACATTGCTAGATTAAGATAAGACAAGTATGGCTATATAAATAGACACATATATGTTTGATTGTGTAGCTCGTTGCCAATAGCTATAAATATATTAGCCACTGTGCTATGTAGCTCAACCCATCATTTTTCCCTCCTCATGTGCAAAACGAGAAGTTTAGCGATCCTTGCAAGGAAATCAGACAAACTCCGAGATAGTTAGCTTTTGCACTAAGCTATTTCGAACACTATTGCATAGCTTATTAAGCATGCCAAATATTGAGCATCCACTTGTATTTGTATTAAGTTAGTGATGTATATATTGATATGTAAATAAAGCTTGTTCAAATATTTACTTTTCTTAGCAATGAGAATGAGAAATTAAGGATTTCCTTTTGTGTATGATTATGTTATTTTGCAGGTTGAGTATGATGGTTGTGAAAGTGGAATGTGTATATGCGTATATACATATTCTTCTTCATTGAGATTGCAAATTGTTGTTAGTTTTAAAATAGCATGTTATAGATTTGGAAAGGTTGTATGGAGTGAGTCATTTGAGGTGAGATTCAAGAGTTTAATGAAAAGTACTTAGTAGTTGAATTGATATGAAGAGATATTGCATTTTGAAAGTTTTTATAAGTGTGGAAATTGTATTCTGAACTCAAGGGAAAGACTGTATCAATCTAGGTAGAATTATCCAAAGTTGTCTTCATAAAATTTTTATCTTATCTTTGTAGCTTTCAAACGATATGAAGTATAAAATTTTTGGATATCGGAGTTAAGAGATACGATCATTATAAGTGGTGATGCTGCATAGGATGTATATACAAAACAACTATAGTAATGATGAGAATTTGTTGTATGTGATGAATCATTTGAGTTGAGATTTGGGAGTTTAGTGCAACCAAATTGGTAATTGAATGTTGAAGGAGTGATATTGCATTAGAAGAAGTGAATTTAGGAAGATTATGAGTGAAAGTGATGTTAGAATGGATGTAGGACCATTGGAGATGTTTTGGAGGGAGTTTTGCGTCACATATGTCTGTTAGACGAACTTTAGGTTTATTAAATAGACCTTCTTAGGTGTAAAAATGCCCCTAGACTAGTGTATGTCCCTTAAGTGGACATTAGGTCCGTTAAATAGACCTTTACGAGTCTAGAAAATGCTCCAGACCCTGTGAATGTCTGCTAGGTACAGTTGTATGTCCGTTTAACGGACATACACTGTACACTTTTGGAAATTCACTATTTTGACCTTGTAGGTGGCAAAATATCTCTTCAGGTCTTCATGAAAGTTGTATATCTCAAAGTTTTCTTTGAAACTATCCTAAAATGACCTTAATCCAATGTCTATAGTGAAAGTTATGTCAATTGTCCCAAGATAGGTACAATATGATTGAGAACATAACCATGGTTAATTCTTTTGGCCATAACTTTACCACCCGACCTTGAAATGAAGTGATTCTTAAACCAATAGATTTCTAACACATTTTTCTATCTCTCAATGGATATTGGTATCCATTGGTGTTGATTTGAAAAGATTGATGGAGAGAAAGTGAGGAAATTGATTAGAAGAGCATGAATTGGTTATTTACTAAACATACTTTGGTATTTTACTCATATCTTGATCTGTAGAGCTCCAAATGAGATGATTATTATTTCAAAATAAACTAGATACATGGAGATACAAATATTCTAAAGAATTTAAGTGGTAATTCAGGCGTCTAACTGGTGTGGGCTCACCCCTTGTGATTTGAGATGTTATGAGAAGGATGACTATGAGGGCTCATCGAAATACCCTACAGAGAAATATGCTCACCTATTATGATATTCGGAACGATAGTTGGGCTCTAAAAATGGGGTCCAATAGCATCCCATTTTATTTCCAAAAATTGAAAGTATAAAATTAAAATATATAACTAACTTAACATACTACTGAACTATTTAGAGGATATGGAAGCAACAAAAGCATTAGAACTTGTGCATTAAAGATTGACTTTGCCAATGCATTTTACTCATTTACTTAGAGATTTATCATGGACTCTTTACTTGCTTTTTTATTTCCTAACTTGTTTGTTCAATGAATACATGCTTGTATTACTATAATCTCATACAAAATCATCGTTAATAGAGATCCAATTAAACTTTTCAAAGCTACTACGGGCCTAAGACATGGTGATGCCTTGTCTCCACTCTTATTTGCTATCATCAGAGATAAACACCAGAATGACAAATGGAATAATCTCTAAGGAACCAAGGATCAAATATCAGCATAAATGTTCCAAATAGAAGATATTTTAGGTCTGGTTAATGACCTAATTATATTTTGTGGTGCTTTTTCAAATTTAATCATCCTACTTATAGATTCAATAGAATCCTTGAAAGAAATATAAGGGCTGACCTATAATCCAAGTAAGAGTTTCTTTCTCTCATCAACTAGAATTGATTCACTTTTGTGTAATTCAATATCTTCAAAGGAATTCCCTTGGATAATATTCCTTTTAATCTATATATTGGTTCTCACATATGGTCCTTCCTAAAAGAATAATATAGGAAATAGATAGGAGTCTAAGGGAGTTCCTATAGGGGAGGATCCAATAGTAATAAAAGACCCCTTAAATAAAATAGTCTTCTATATGTTAGCATAAATCGTTTGGAGGTCTAGGAATTACTTCTAACAAGCTTCTAAGCAAAGCCTTAATGGTAATGAGACTAAGAAAGCTATACAAGGATAAAGAAGACCCCTGGGTTATATGGACACATTTATACCACATGATGGAGGAGAGATTTTAGACTATTGCCATCAATCCTAGGATGTTGTGGATCCCATAAAAAGTATTATAAACACTAGAGTGGACACAACTTTTAATCAAATGCAAATTTAGCAATTTTTCTTGTTTGATCATTGGCACACATTAAACCTTCTATTCAAATTTCCTTTCCACAATCCCTTGAAGAACCTCATCCTTCAAAGGATAAAGGTTAGTTAGCATATTAAAGAGATCTCCTAGTCCTAGCCTTTTCACTTATGTAGAGGTAATGGTGATATACTCAACAACATCTCATATATACAATAAACTCCTTCATGCCTGACACTATTCTATGGACAATAGATAAATCAATGTGCTCTAGTCTCCAGTCTTGTATGAGAAAACTACTAAATAACTGTAATCCCACAATCAAGCCTTGGTTTGCAATATATACATCTTACTTGCACATTCATTCACCCTATATTTGGCGGTCATAGGGAGACTGATAACTAAAGACTCTTTTAAATTCAGTGTCTCTCAAATCTCAATTCCAAGTTATGTGGGAACAACAATGAATGCTTCAATCACCTCTTCTTTGGCTACACTTGTGATAATGGATCTGGAACAAAATGCTTACACACTTTAGAGTGGCTTAAGAGAATGACATAATACTTTAGGTCGCCAAACTGAAACTTAAAAATAAAGATGATTTCAAGCTTTTTAAAAGCAATCTTGGTGCTAAAGTTATAGTTGGAAGGACAGAAACAACATGTTGCATAGGGATTGTCTAACACAATTTCATTTCAATTATAATAGAATCTACCTCCATGATTAATTACATTATATTGACAACTAATGGTCATAAAAAACTCAACCTTGAAATAAGAAGTAGATGGGAAATGCTGGAATTCCTTATTTTAGTCTATATAGCTTTAGCGAATGTCAAGATAGTTAGGTTACTATTTTGTTAACTACTTTTGTTAATGGCATTCTGTCACCATGTATATTGCATTGTACCTTTTCTTTTTTCTATAAATATCAATCACTTACTTTCTATAAAAAATATGCAAAAACTATAAAACTCAAAATATATGGAGACATATAAAATTAATTATATAAATTCAAAATAAGAGAATATATTAATGACAAATATATATTGTAGAAACTGTACAATTATAAATATATTTAATATGATTGACATTAAACAATGATTATGAACCTACCTAAGTGGTGATTTCTCATATATAGGGAGTGTCAAATCCCATATCAAAAAGAAAATGAGAAATGAAAAGGTTTATAAGTATATAAAAAATGAATATTAAGTGATTGTTACCTAAATATTTTTTAGCTCATACTTTTATAAGTTATGAATGAAACTACTATTGATATAGTTTGAATCTATTCTACTAGAGATGATATTAGAGTGGACCTCTACTAATATATATGAGGTTGGAGAAAGATCAAATGGAAGCCAGTGGCATATAACACCTAAAATGACAAGGAAGAGCTGTGAGCAATGAACCGTAAGCAGTGAGCAACTTTTAGTATGCTTCTAGTCAAAAGGAATTATAAATGAGCCAATCTCTAGATGTGTACAAAATATATACATATTTTTTAAAAGTATTTTTACTTAATTTGCATGCATATTTATAAAACTATATTGTAAACTTTTAAAATATATATGATTTTTTTGTCATATGTTATAGTTTAAATGATTAATAAGTGTGACAAAATAAATGTTATGTAGTTATTAATGATATAAGGATAATAAATACTAGCATAAATTTTTATAATTGCGTATTATGAATTAGCGGTCACTTTTTGCCAATTAAGTAATGCTAAATAATACCAAAGAAGGGATGAGACCTTAATTCTAAAAAGTTGAGTTTAGATTATGAAATGGATGTTTTAGGCAATTAGTCAAAATTTGACCTAAATTTTAGAAATTAACATTTTTCTCGTGTTTTAAGTCTGGACTTTCTATCTTTTTTTTTTAAAAAAAAACTCTAAGATCTTGTATGAACAAGGTCAAGTTGGAATTTGTATTTAGGGCATGTTTGGTCATGAATTTAATAATGTAATAGAATGAAAAGTAATATTATTCAATTATTTAGGAGGAGAGTTTATAATGGAATGGAATGGAATGAGATGGAAGAAGAGGGTTTCATCTTACATCTCATTCCATCCTAAATAGTAAAAATGAAAAATCTCCGATTTTGTAACACCCACATAATACCCCCTGGAGGATATATGGATGTCACACAAAACAGTACAAAAAAACTAAAATATTTCGCCGAAGCATAGCATTCAAAAAAATAAACATTTCCAAAAACAAACGAAACATTTCACCGTGCATTTTCAAAATATCAAACAAACATACAATACATATCATAACTTCATAAACCAGCCTGAATTAAGGTTATTACAAACCTTCAATCAAAACTTCAAAGTTATATACAAGCCCAAAACAAACTCAACAAAATACATTTTAGAACAATACAAAACTTAGACTTCTTTGGCCAATGCGGTTAACTTGTCCCATTCCTTAAGTCCTTCTCTCTGAACCTACACGAGGCAAATCCACCGTGCTAAGCATATAGCTTAGTGAGTAATAACTAATCTATACATAAACTGA
>JAOSBK010000005.1:6477524-6487892 GCA_027568895.1 Erythroxylum shatona | reverse complement strand
TCACGGCTACACATGACCGCTACGCGGAAATGTGTAGTACGTTCTGTTTTGGATCCACCCGAACCATTTCCGATGTGCTTATGTGTTTATGATTTGTGATCATTTTGATGCATCTGTTATGTTTGATGTGTGAAGTACTTAATAAGTTTTGAATTTTGGGAAACTTATGTTGCATGGTTTTCAATGTGAATTTTACAATGGAAATAAGTATTTCAATGGTTTTTGCTTATTCCTCGGTTATAAGCTTGTTACCCACGAGCTTAAAGCTCACCCCCTTCCATTCCCATCCCCAGGTGATGAGAAAGAGATCGGGTGAAAGAAAGTAAAGGCATTTGTTTGTCTATGCACATGTTGTAATTTTTTTTGTTAGATTGTTGTTAGAATAAGACCTTAGACATTTGTTGAGAATTTTGGAGTTTTATATTTTGTGTATTCGGATTTTTGATATGGATGGTGTAATATGGCTTGGAATGCCATTAAAGTTTGTAAACATTTATTTCATGATGTTAATGAGATATGGATTTGTGTATGGAATTGAAATGTGAATTTGTGTATGGATATGGCATGTAAATTGTATATGGATGAGATGAGTTGAGTTCGAATGTAATGTATTGGAAGAAGTTTTCCGTTTAAGTTGATGAAATTTGTATATGAATTGTTGGTATATAGATATGTGTGTGAGATTTTTATGGAAAAGAAAAATAAGATTTTTTTTAAATGATGAGATATGATTGAATATGAAGAATCAAATGAATTGAGGTTTGAGTGTGGATGAATTTCAAATTGGAAATTGAAGTTGCTTTGAATGAAGTTGAAAAAAAAGAAAAAAAAACACTATATCAATTTGGATTGGTTTAGACCCAGTTGTCTACGCGGAATGATGTAGCTCGTCTTTATAGTTTTCCAACGTTTTTAAAGTATGCGTTTTTGGATGTCGGAGTTAAAAGTTTTGATCTTAAGCTTTTTGATTTCTTTGGTTTTCACCCACGTTTGTTTGACGAGAAATTCTGCGCACATGCTTTATGATTCCAAAGGTTGGGCTCCGAAAACTAGTCCCAACACAAGATGAAATTAACAAAATGAAGGCTCAGTTGAATGAAGAATTCGAGATGAAAATTTTGGAAGAAGTCAAAAAGATTCTCGGTATGGAGATAAGCAGGGATAGACAGGGAGGCAAGCTTTGGCTGACTCAGAAGTAGTATTTGAAGAAAGTACTACAACGTTTTGATATGAATAAAGATATAAAACATGTAAGTACTCCGCTTGCTCTTCATTTGAAACTTAGCAACCAGGTATCTCCAAAGATGGATGAAGAACGGGAATGCATGGCGAAAGTCCCGTATGCTAATGTAGTAGGAAGCTTGATGTATGCAATGGTGTGTACAAGACTCGATATTTCATAGGCAGTTAGTGTTGTGAGCAGATATATGCTTGATCCTGGCAAGATTCATTGACAAGCTGTAAAATATTGAGTCTCGTACACACCATTGCATGCGCCAAGCTTCCTACTGCATTAGCATATGGGACTTTCGCCATGCATTCCCATTCTTCATCCATCTTTGAAGATAACTGGTTGTTAAGCTTCAAATAAGGAGCAAGCGGAGTACTTACAGGTTTTATATCTTTATTCATAGCAAAATGTTGTAGTACTTTCTTCAAATGCTCCTTCTGAGTAAGCCAAAGCTTGCCTCCCTATCTATCCTTGCTTATCTCCATGTCGAGAATCTTCTTGGCTTTTCTCAAGTCCTTCATCTCGAACTCTTTATTCAACTGAGCTTTCATTTTGTTAATTTCATCTTAGCTCTTGGATGCTATTAACATATCATCAACATATAAGAGTAAGTAGATGTAAGACTCATCTTAAAGTCTCCACAAATACACACAATGATCGTATTTACTTCTTGTGTACTTCAGACCCATCATAAACTTGTCAAATCGTTTATACTATTGCCTCAGTGATTGCTTCAATTCGTACAACAATTTATTCAGTTTACAAACCCAATTTTCTTCACCAGCAACTTTGTAACCCTCTAGCTGAGACATATAGATTTCCTCCTCCAAATCACCATATAAGGACCCGATTTTTCCAACAAGTGGTATCAGAGCTGAAGATTCATCTTTGGTTTGTTTGTAATATTTGTAATACTGAATACTATTATTTGAGTTTGTAATGACGTCTGTAAATTCACCAACAACTAGAGACATAACAAATATGACTCAAGCGGAATAAATAAAAAAGACTAGTGAATTTTACTGATTCGATAATTTCCAGGAAAGACCATCAAACAGACTCTTAAGACAGAAATGTCATTCCAAATAAAATCCTAGTAAAGCCTGGAGGGGTCACACGTGGTTCCACTCAAAACCCAAACTACTAGACAAAATTTACTTGCACAGTATATTATCACAACCTAGACCCTATATAAATCAACAACATACAAGATAATATAATTATACAGTCAAACTAATCGTATAAACAAACTCGACAAATAAATATTGAATACTATAAATGCAGAATAAATAAAAGAGATAAGAAAAGAGCACACTCGAAAATTGATAACGAAGTTCGGTCAATTGTGCTTAGTCTCCAAGCATCACTTAAAGCAGCCCGCTCTTATTAAGAAAATAATATTAAATTTGATATGTACACAAATTTTGAGTACATATCAAATTTTTGGGATGTTTAGAATAAGAGAGGACAGAAATACCATTCCAAATAAATTCTCAGTAAAACCTGGAGAGGTCACACGTTGTTCCACTCAAAACCCAAACTACTAGACAAAATTTACTTGCACAGTATATTATCACAACCTAGACCCTATACAAATCAACAACGTACAAGATAATATAATTATACACTCAAACTAATCGTACAAATAAATCCGACAAATAAATATTGAATACTATAAATGCAGAAAAATAAAAGAGAAAAGGAAATAGCACACCTGAAAATTGATAATGAAGTTCGGTTAATTGTGTCTAGTCTCCGAGCACCACTTAAATCAGTCTGCTCTTATTAAAAAGAGAATATTAAATTTGATATGTATACAAATTTTGAATATATATCAAATTTTTACGATATTTAGAATAGGAGAGGAGGAGTTAGTTTATAATTTAAAAAACTCCTCTATTTTCATCTCTTCTCAATATGGGATACAAATTGGGTCATCAAAACCTCGAAAACCAACATGTTTTACATAAACCAGCACTGGCGATGAGCATCGCTTTGGTTCATTTAGGAGACCATCACCAATCTCTATTATTTCATATTGGAGAATGTTTTGATTCGGTTCAAGGTCAGGAACTCATAGCCTGTGTGGCCTGAAGGGATTAGACTTGTTTCGTTTCATCCATGCCAAATTCTCCGGTGATTAAAAACGTCAAATTGCTTGTTCACATTTGACTTCATTTTCTCTGCCAAATCTTATGTTACCAGACATACTTGCATCAGTATTTTGTTACAGCATTTGTGTTTGTTTCTTAAAATAAATTCAGTTCATGTTTTTGATTCCAACCAAGAGGTTGATTCGAGCAATAGTTTAAAGAACTAAATCTACTGTAAGACCAACGCCATACTTGGACCACTTCACTTGAGAGCGGAAACAAGGATTATCATTGAGACTTTTGTCTCAATCACATACAAATTCCATATTCCTATGAAAAAGTTTCAGCAGAGGATACAATATGTAGCAAGCCAACAAGTTGGAGGGTGCATCCAGACTAGCCTGTTAGAAGATCACAACTTAGCTTTACTCATCACAAATGAATTTTCTTTTGATTTAAGAAAGTGTAGCTATCTAAAATATTCCAATGAATTACAGTTCAGCTTCCACTGCTTGTTTCAGGTTTCTGATCAACCTTCCTATACCTGAAACTCCTAGCAATCCATATAAAAACACACAAGTTTACAGCACACAAAACAGCGTTCACCCAGTAAAAGTAATTAAGATGTGCACGATTAAGATTGCTGCCAAGCCAAGTGTCTCCATATCTGGAGCTAATTGCCTGCACAATGGATATAATAGCAGTGTTAAGGAAGCTGCCAACTCCTATTACGCTTAAATAGCATGCACCTCCTAAGCTTCTCAATGAAAGTGGCATTTCGTCGTAGAAAATCTGTGGCAATCCAACAAGAGTAAACACATCTGCCAGTGCACCTAAGATGTATTGTGGTAATAACCACCACACACTCATTGGTATCGTCGCTTTTGGCATGTCCAATAGACCATACTCTCTTGCAGTATTCACTCTTTCGGCCTCTACTAATGCAGCCACCGACATCTCAAGCACAGAAAGAAACAATCCAATGCCTATTCTTTGCAAGATAGTTATTCCAGTGGGGTGTCCAGTTAACTTTCTGACTGCGGGAACAAAAACTCGGTCATAAATTGGGATGAATATTATTATTAGTGAGGCTACAAGACATTGAAGTCCAGATGGAGGAAAATTGTGAAGAGGGCCAATTGATCTTATCATAGTGCCTCCTTGCTTGATGAAAAAAGTTGAGAACATAGCATTCACATTGGTGAATATTAATCCAGTTAGCCATATGGGAATGAGGCGAAGGACAAGTTTCACTTCTTCTACTTGGTATGGAGAGCACAGCCGCCAAGGATTTCTGGTACTTCTGGAGGCATCAACCTTGTCGATGATCATTGCCTTGTCCAAAAACCTGCAGAAGTTTTTGAGCTTTTGATGAGATTAAGACTAAATTGGAACCTTAGAATCTATGACATGGACTTCGGCCTAAATATTAGATAAATGCTGCAATCAAGAGCACCATAACTATTCCTCATTGAATTGGAAACCTAACAATTACTGAAACAAAGCAAAAGAAAAAGTATTAGACATTCAACATGCTAAAACCAAATTTCAAACTATCTACTAAAAGGGAGAGGCTGGTCAATGGTCATGATGTAAACAGATGATGCCAATTTTGATAGATTGCACAAACTCTATTTATTATTATTATTATTATTATTATTATTATTATCAGAAAAGATATGAAAATATTTTCCAAAAATTACAGTTGATTTGCATTGAAAAAATCAGAAGGTATAGTTTAAAGATGGACATAGCAGGCGATACACACCCCAGTTCAACACCAAATTCTGTGAATCATGACTGCTTTTAATTTGTGCTAACCGGTTATTGATTATTGTTTAATCGCATGTAACCATTGTCTTTCCAATACAACCATCCAAAAACTGAAGGCAAGTCTACTTTCTTGAGCCAAATACACATTGATTTGAGGGTACCTGAATATTTTAGTTTGTGATACAGGCTGTTTATCCTCATCAGAACTCCCATCGATCTCTTCATAGTATAAATTCCGGTTACCAAGGTTCTCATCAGTGCTAGTGCGCCACTTCCTGACAGCTGCAACAAGCACTTGAGCAACCATAACAAAGGGGCTCCCTTCTGCTCTGTGCATCTTATATCTCTTAGTTCCCGATAAAAACAGTATCAGTGCAAAAGCCATCGTTGCTGCCAATACTCCAAATCCTGCTGCCCATCCAACATTATCCTATTCATAAAGTGATGAGAATTACAATAAAAAACCTGACAATGGAATATAATCATTGTCAACAACTGAATTAAGGCCATGTTCATTACAAGGTCATCCTCATTAACTACTCTTCTATATGCATCATTGCGCATCCTGCGCAATTATATTCATGTGTTGTAGGATTTTTTCTGGAACATCAGAAAGCAATTCTTGCAAAGTTTATATTCATTAAAGAAAGGAATTCTTCCATCAACGAGGATAAAGGGAGTATATTGTAAATATTTTTCTTGCAATTGCTACACTTAGTATCTAGTACTGATTCTCACTTAGCTCAGAAATACTAACACCGAGTTCTATATGGTAACACACTAGTTCAAAACAAATATCAGATTAAGGCATAAGAGCCCCTGAAAAAAGAAAGTTCAACAATTCCAACCCTCAAGTCAAACTGGCTATAAAGACTAAACAAGAAGGGACTTCTCTAACCCAGAAAATGTTAAGCAAGTTGGCAAGCATTCTAAGTGGTTATCATAAAGTAACCATTCCATCCAGTGCACCCTACTAACTTAAAATGCATACCTGAAGGCACGTCTAATTGATAGAATGAGGATAGATTGAACCCTAAGCTCAATTTTGACATCCTCAGGTCTTGAATTCTTATGTATTAGGTCAGTTGTTTGCTTATAAATTTTCTGAACAATTCATACCAAATTTGTTTTCCTCACCAGAAAATAAAACAGCTCGGTTGACAAAGGCCAAGAAAGAAAAGAAAACCAGCGAAAATTAGCAAGGTTAGAAGTGCAAACACCATTTAAGTCCCCATTCTATTTTGGCACACACTTGAATTGTCAAAATCAAGCACGCAAAAGCAGAAAAAAGAGATTGGTCGCAGTTGTCACACTCGAAGAGTCAATGCACCTTCCCATCTTGACATTACAAGTATTGCATTCCCATAGGCCAACTTATAGAAAAAAAATAATTGTAAAGCAAGACTTTTCATGTTCGATCTTTCAGCTTTTCTCCATTCCAATCCATTGATGTTCCTGGTTCTTGGAATTATAATCTTCCCTAAAGGTTAAACATATTGCATTTACTAATCTGCATCATGATAAGTGTTGAAAATTTACCTGCAAAGTGATGACCACTATAGTTGAAAAGAACATGCCACCCATTATGGCCACATACCACCAGTTGAAGAACGAGTTCTTAGCATCCAATTCTTCGGGCTTGTTTTCATCAAATTGGTCGGCTGCAAATGGTTGCACACAGGGCCTAAACCCTCCTCCACCCACAGATAAGGTGTAAAGCGCTATGAAGAATACCACTTCTCGATGACTCAAAGGAATTACTGATACTGACAAAGTTAACAAAACCATTCCCTGTAAGATAAATTCAGGAACAGTCAGAGATAGTGAAAACGCTATGGGGAAATAATTCTTTTGAGGCTAACCTCCATTAGCAGAGCTTCCAAATCATGAAAGTTCAATACTTTTAAGGGAAGGAAGGAGGGAGTAGATCAAATCCCACAAAGTTCCTGTGCCTTTGAAAATTTTTTGACAATAAAGAAAATGGAAAGCTAGAAAAAGGAAAAAAAAAGATTAAAACTTTGAATCCAATTTTTAGCAAACCCCAGGCGAAAATAAACCTTGAATCGCTAATAACAATGAAACAGTGTGTGGGGTAAACAAAAATATTCTTTATAGAGAGTGAACTTACCATTAAATATATGACGCATGAAACCGCAATTGTTTTGTAACGTCCAAAGTAGGAGTCGGATATGAATGCTCCGATCAACGGCAAGATTGCTGATATGCCAACCCATGTATTCACGTTCTTGGCTGCCGTAGCCGTGGTCTCTCCGAGAACAGTTGTCAAGTATATTATGAGGTTGCCAAGCAATCCATAGAAGGCAAATCTCTCTGCAAACTCAACAACTACAGGAAAGTAAAGATCAATAAACACGTCTATTATTGTTCTCCTTCGCACAAAAGAAGAGAACTTGATATGAAATTTAGACTTACAGATGATGAAAATAGCAGAACTCCAACCATCCCTGGTTGGTTTTCGTCGGGTAGACTCCATCTTGATCTCTTCATAACCACGTTCAATCATGACTTCACACACTCAGATTCCCAGGGTTTTACATTAGAAAGAGCATACCAAACAATCCTAAGTGCCTTACTTGTTATTCACCGCTGATATTAAAACTCCTTCTGCAGTTGACTTCAAAGACAAAAAGCCAAAGGGCCTCCCCCGCCCACCGTTAAATTTGGTCACCGAGACAGATAATTTTTCCTCCTTTTGTGCAAATTTAGAATGTTGGGTAGAACGGTAGAACCAGAGATTCTTAGAGATACTTAATGGTTGAAAATGCGTCCAGGTACAGTGTTGTACAAGAAACGGAACAACGACAACCCAAACTAGTAACATGTGTTTTTCTCATATAAGTTTATATACAAGCTTGGAAGACAGTTACCACTGCCAAACTGTTCTTGTCTCCGCGACACTTGGACAAATGTTAATCCATACATTAAGAGTAGAGTGGATTTATTTGAAGTAGATTCCCTTTTCTCCTTATGATGACAGGTTCTTCTGATTATTTCTACAGTTAAATTTGTGTACCAATTTTATCTCATTAAATTCAAGTTATTTATTTATATAGGACTTATATAAATGAATAATTTGGATCTAATAAGATAGAGTTGGTACACAAATTTAGGGATAGAGAATTTCATGCCAAAAGGGGGGACAGATTCTTTGTCCCTAAATTTGTGTACCAATTCTGTCTCATTAGATTCAAACCATCCATTTATGTGGCACATAAATGAATGTCTTGAATCTAATAGGATAGAGTTGGTATACAAATTTGGGGACAGAGGATTTTATGCCAAAAGGAGGGAACAGATCCTCTGTCTCCAAATTTGTGTACCAATCATGTCCCATTAAATTTAAGTCATCTATTTGTGTGGGACCTATATAAATGGATGACTTGAATTTAATGGAACAAAATTAGTACACAAATTTAGGGACAAAAGATTTCATGCCAAAAAAGAGGGGACAGATGATTGTATACTAATCATGTCTCATTAGATTCAAGTCATTCATTTATGTGAAACTTACGTTAGTAAATAACTTGAATCTAATAAGACAGAGTAAGTATACAAATTTTGATACTGAGGATTTCACGCCAAAAGGAGGGGGATCCTCTGTCCCAAATTTGCTTTTCCAACTAATTTTAAAGAGAAAGTATTCATGTGAGATTGCGTTCTCATGGAAGCGAAAGCAAGGAAAAACAGGGCTACAGTTAGCTTATTCCTTGGTTTTTGCTTTCAGGCCATCCAATTTTTGCCACTGCAGATCCAAAATTTATTGCAAATTATTAAAAATATGACAGAAAATTAAATCAACTAAATTAAAAATTTAAGATTTAATCAAAATTAAATCATTATAAAATCTATTAAATTTGAATAATTTGAAATATAATTAAAAAAGGATTGTTCTTATTTAATAAAAAATTTAAAATTTAATTAAAAATTATTAAATAAAAATAATTTATTTATTTTCATTTATAAAAATAGATCAATTAATTAATAAATTAAAAATTAAAAACTGAGAATAGTTCATATAATTTTAAGGATTGAACCGAACCAATTAACATAATAGTACACAAGTCAATAGGAAGTGTTGGTATCAAAATAAAAAGGAAGTGAGAGATATTCATAGTTGTGAGGACAATGTCGAAAATTAGGGCAATGTCGTCCAAGATCTTAGGAAGAGTTTTTGTGATGAGAAGAAAGGACTTCTTGATGGTTACATATAGAGAACGCTCGTGATAGAAAGGAAGATAGAGTTTGCATTCTTGAGTGAGAGAGAAAGAAACTGAATTGCTAGCTTTTGTGCTTCCTCCCTTTTGGTGGCCTTGGCTCTCTGACTGGTTATTATTACTTTGATTATTTCCTCTTTTTTATTTTTCATTTCAGCCTTTAAGTCTTTTTTACAAGCAAGTCCTTATAACATTATCTCCTACGTTTTTTTCCATATTTTTTCCTATTTTTAAATTTAAATTGATTCCAAGTTCTCAAAATAAACGTAGAAGAAACAAAATCTAATAAAAGGAAAAAAAAATAAAAAAAGACTATTAGAAATGATAAAACTAGAAAATTTTCCTTTTATTTTTCACTGCCCTTGACAAACAAAAGATCTTATGAAATTTGACAGTTTTAAAATTTCAGTAAGTGTCATACTCTATTGGATCGCACCTTGAAGTAGGCAAGAGCTCCTAAAGTCTCAAAGCAACATATGCTTTGTCAGTTTACTTCTGTCTAGCATTTGGTATAAAAACAAACTTGCAGCATCTGGACATTGATGGATGTAAAAACTTACTTAGGGTAACATGTTCCCTTCCAAACTTACTTACTATTACTGCACTGTTAAATCTTGAAGGGCAACAGACACTATTTGGCTCCCAGATGCAAAGCAGCAAAATCTTAACGATACAACAGCAAACCTACAAACTCAGGACCAAGTCCCAAGTGGACTTAAAATAGAAACACGAAAGCTCTTTAACTGTCCGTATGGTTGCTGTCTCCGGTATCTAGAGACGGAACGGAACAGAAACTAGAGACAGTGAGATGTTTGGTTGTGGTGAACAGAACAGAAATTTCTATCTCCGTCTCAAAGACAGAATGTGTTTGGTTGCAGTGGACAGAACGAAAAAATGGTGACAAAGACAAAAATACCCCTAGTTCTTAATATGATTAGAAATATGTAATTAATTGATAATTTTATTACGAACTATTTGTGTTAGGTGAAAAGTTAACAAATAATAATAATTACAAATTATTATGAAATATCGAATA
>JAOSBK010000005.1:6395913-6477424 GCA_027568895.1 Erythroxylum shatona | reverse complement strand
ACTCTTATTAATTGCATGTTGAATTGCCTTGAAAATGTAATCTGTATAATTAAGATGTGAGAGAAATTAAAGGGTAATTTTGAAAATAAAATTATAAACATGTATGAAAATCGTGAACGACGCTTATTTTGAATAATTAAAATCCCTCTAAAACGACACTTATTTTGAATAGGAGGGAGTATTTAACAAATTTAAGACAATTTAATGATTAAAAACTTATTAATGAGAGTTTAGTATTCAAATTTCAAAGCACTTCTATTCATTGTGATTTGAGTTTAAGTCCTAGAGTAGTATTAAAGTGCATAAAGTGATAAGATATTTGAGTTGTATTTGTCATGGAGGACTGGCTATTCAAGCCTCCTTGGGACTATAAAAAATGTGGTTTCTCTTTATCATTACCAAAATGAAAAAGAAAAGATTTCTTTTCATTAGGAACAATTGTTGAAAGATTTTTTCATCTATTTAAAAAGAATATGTTAATAAAATATCAAATAAAACTGCTTAGATACTAGAAGTAAGCAAAATATATTTATTAAATCACTATAAAAACTAAAACAATTTATAATTTATCTTTTTATTACTTTATTATAAATTGAGATGGCCTTCATTTAAGTTACAAAATTCAATCATCCTCTTCACCAAATAATTTTTGATTTATGAAAATTTTTAAATTTTACAAACACTCAATTTATGCTCTACTATTTATTATATAAATATTGTTATATCTACATAAGAATTTTTAATTGTTTAGATAATATAATAGTTCAAATGCCATCTCGGAAAAGACAAAATGAGGGTTCCTATCCTCATTGTCAGTCACTCTAGCTGTTCTCCAAGTGTCACTACCAAGTCTTTTGGCCACTATATCTGCTGTTAAAATTTGCACAATTAATCTAATTCATTTGCACGTCATAAAAGATTTTCCATATTAGATTTTTCATCTTCGAGGTGCTCAGCATCTCCGTATTGCTATTAAATTAAAACCACAATGACATACTACTTTCATCTCTTTAGGTCGTGTGTGCATGTGTCAACATTACTATCTTATTGATTTTTATTTACAAGGAGATGGTTATCTAGCTATATATAAATTAAGGATAATTCTGATTTGTTTTTCTTTTCAGTGTATGCTTACCGTCCCTAATTTGAGACTATCGTTCTATTACTTGTCAATGCATAAACGTGCTTGATGAGTTGGTTCACTTGGAATTCCCGACGAAGACCTTTATGAGAAAGTTGGATAATGAATATGGACTAATGGCAATGTTTGTTAATTAGATACCAGTTGATGAGTTAATTCCTAATTAATCATTAAATTGATGCCCATACGCCATGGAAAACAAGATCATATTATTAAAAAAAGAGAGAGAGAAACTTCATTATCATTATTATCATATCACCTCCAAAATTTTCGGGTTTACAGATGAACTTGGAAAGAAAGAACAAAGAAACTTGTTTATACTGATGATCTAGCATCAGTACGAGGCGTAGGACACATAATGCATACTTCTGATTCTAAAATCTAACATCCTGCTGGGTTTAGAGTGCCAGTAATGGTGGGTTTGACATTGGTGCATTCAGATTTTGCAGGACCTTCGGCTCCAGCATAAGAAATGTCGATGTCAGACATCTGCACTCCTTCGCAAGGAATGCTACTACTGCATAAAAGCTTAACTGCGGTTGGAGTAAATGATGTTCCTTTTACGTTCTTGATACTAACATTGCTGATCTTGACTTTAGATGGTTCCTGAAAATGTTAAAAAGTGAATAGAAAACAGAACTGAGATGATAGAAAAGTGTTTTTAGTGTGGAAAGGAATTACGTAACGTACCTTATCATTGCATTGGTTCCAAGGACAATACATTTGGTCTATAACCACAGGGTTGCTGACATTGTTCATTATGATATCCTCATAATGAACATCGGCAACAGTGCCAGCACTTAATGCAGGCCAAGATTTAATTCTGATACCATTGTCAGTGTTTGTGAAGGTACAATTCTTCACAAAAACTCCAGTAACAGGTTCTTCGCCTGGGTACTTTCCAAGACTTCCAATGCTGATGCCGTGGCCAGGTCCGCAGGTAACTCCTGTAATGTTTATATTTTGGCAGCCATCGCCCAAGGAGATACAATCGTCACCAGTGCCGATATGTGTATCGATAATATTAATACCATTTGATTTTCCGATATGGATGCCGTCAGTGTTGAGGCTTTCCGCTGGAGCAGTGATGTTAAATTCTTTGAAGGTGAAGTTACCGCAACCGATCAAATTAATGTGGAAATTTTTGCTGTTCAGCGAAGTCACCTTTGTGATCATTGTATTCTTGAAGAAGTTAAATCTCAAATTCTGACGAGGAAAAGGGTTGTGTTTGTTAGTCTCATACCAAAATTAAAATTTTGAGGTAATGGTTAGAACAAAGCTTACAACGGCAAGAGCCTTGCACTTGGGGTCTTTGTGACAATTATTCTGTCCCCAAGCAGTTTCTCCTTGGCCATCAAAGATTCCACCTCCAGACATGGAAAACGAGTCGACGTAATCCATGGTAATCCAACCATCCCCAAGGGAGGATGGGTCTGCTGGGGCTTTGAAGGTGCCTTGAAGTTGAAAATCAAGATGTGCCTTGCAAGGACCTTTCAGTGCTGTTTTACCTAATAAAAAGTTGCCCGGTGGTACCAGAATTGAGCTTGGAGTTGGTGATGCACAGGCTTCATTCCAGGCACTTGTTAAAGCCTAATCAGAAATAATAATAATACTAATCAGATCATTAAATAATTACTCTATCCTCATTTCAGCTAATGCCATTTTTACCTGAACGCTATCTGTCTTCTCATCAGCTACAGCTCCATATTTTGTGATATCAAACGTAGCAGGTTGGCTGTTAGCTGTATATGCCAACACCATCAATAATAGAGTTACCGCTGACACTGAGATTGCCATCTTTTTTGTGTTTTCTTTCCTGTGATTTGTGTTGCACTACAATGGACTTTAGCCTCTCCTTTTATAGGAGCACAACATGTAGAATTGGTCAAACTCTGTGGTACGATATTACCTTGTCTCTCCTAAATTTGTATCACAAACAGTCATTCAAGGGACTAGATTGCGGTTACGATACAATATCGCTAGTCATTAGTCCTTTTTTCTTGCCGAGTTCTTACAACGTAACTCAGGAATTTGATGACCAAAGCAATTTTCATCGACACATAGTACAAGCTTAGGTAATAGGCACAACTTTTAACTAAGTGTGACGTAATTTTTAGGTAATTTGATTTTGTCTAAACTGAATTTAACTTTTATTAAACCATATATCATCGTGTGAGCTGGATGGTTGAGTTACATGTATAAAATAACAAAGACTGAGAATTAAAAAGGTTAGTGCTCTAGGTGGAAAATGATGACAAACATAGTATAAACAACATTGTATGGTATCAATTTTCGTTCTCAAAGACAATCTAACGGTACAAAGATTAAATGAAAAAATAAAAGAAAACTCTCAAAACTAAATTGTCGAAAAGGTCATAATTTTGTCTGAAGCGTATGTAATTGTAACAGCATTATTATTCAAATTTGCATGGTTATTTACTAAGTGGAAACTCAATCACATTGTAATCTGGAAAGCCAATTCGTCTTATTCTTTAAGGCAATTTCTACAAAAAAAAATTAGTAATTGCCGACGGAAGAGAAACCGTAGCAAATTACCAACAGAAAATTATTCTTCATGGGTAATATTGTCGAGAAAGATTACATGTTACAATGGTAAAAGTATCCGTTGGTAAAAATAGAGAAAAATTATTTCAGCAAATTTTTTGACAAAATATAACAACGGTAGAAGATTCCAGTCAGAAAAGGAGGCGGGAATGCTTGACGGAATAAAAAAGTTTTGAGTTTGTCAACAGAAATGTTTCCGTCAGTAAATTTTAGAGTAAACATCATCATTTCTTTCAGCTTCAACATTTTTATTATAATGAAAATCACATCGTTTAGTTTAACAGTAAACACGACGTTTACTTTAATAGCAAATGACGTCATTTTCCTATGCATTTAGCTTATCTAAAGACCCCCTACCTCTCCCCTGCATTTTTGTTTTCATTTTTTGTTGTCAATTCCTTCCGTTTCTCTGTTGTAGATTCGTCTTCTACTTGCTGGCATGTGTGTTTGTTTGTCTTCTCCGGCCACTATTATTGTGTCCTTTGACAGAGATAAGTCATTCAGCCTTTATTTTTTGTGATTTTTCATATAACCTATGTTGGCATATATGTTCGAACCTAGGAGTTTTTTAGTTGTTTTTGTGTTTGTTCTGGATTGTCTATGGTGTATTTGTGTTTGCAATGTTTTAGAAAAGTTAAGGAAGGAAAAAGACATGATTTGCTTAAGTTAATTGGGATGAATCTGTTATTTGTTTAAGGTGTTCGACGAAAGTTCTAGTTGGATTCTTTAATTATTTTCTCCTTATATTAAACGTCTATGGCTATTAAGGTTATTGCTTCTTCTCATTAACTAGATTTCATGACTTGCTTTATCGGGATTGTAGTTGAGAAATCAATTATGTGGGTTCAAACAATAATGAAAATGACGAACTAATCAATGGGATGGGTGTAATACGTGCATAAGTTGTTCTATACAATATTCTTATATAGTTGCGACAATGGGATATTATTCGAAGTATGCTTTGATACTAATGTTGTTTATGTTATTAATTTTTGTTCAATTGTATCGGGGCACATATGAGTTCTTTTACTATTTAGAATAATTGTCATTTTGTTATGTAATTTGCAATAACTGATTGATGAGTTCAAGTTATCTTTATATGCGCTAGCTTATTGACCCAACAAGTTTTCTTTTTTCTTCTTTAAGATCCTATTTAGTAAATAAATTGAACCAAAAAAAGAAGAAGAATTCTAAAGGTTCGGTTTTGTTCAATATAAGATAAATCATTAAAAAAATCCAAATTTGCTTATTGATTGATTTTAGTGTTTAACTTTTTTTGTTGGTTTAGTTGAGCACTTGAAATTAGGTTCAATATATATAGCATTTGAAATTGCTATATAGATATGGTAATTCATATTAACTACAACATTCATATGTATTATAAATTATTTGTTACGTATAAATGGTTTAGTTTATATGAGTCATAATAGCAATAAAAATCACTATAATGATAATTCCAAAAAAAATTATGTTTAATAGTTTATCTTAACATATCAATATCCTATGGTTAGATGTATAATCTACTTAATAATTGGTCTTAATATATCAATTTCTTGATAGAGTTTGTCTGCCTCCTAAGAATCGCTTCATATAAATAAGTCTCATATGGCAAGGAGGTTTTAGTAGTAATTATACCATAGGAAATTTTGATATTTGATTCTCCGAACAAAGGAGACCAAAAGAGTAATTATTGTTTATTCTTATTTTCAAGACTCTAAGAACTACATACCAATCATGATAGTCATTATCCTACTATATGCAGGGATGCTACCATCCTGGTCCTCTTTGATTTCCTACTATGCCTTCTTCTCTACAATGATGAATAATGATGCTGCTACAAAGCACTTATAATGTACCGATTCATGAGATGTTAAAGACTATATCAATAATAAGCTAAGCTATTTATTGATGACATGTGTGACTATTTCGATCACAACCAACTCATTGAATTTGTAGCCATATGCTTATCTAGCAAGATTTGACCTAAAAATAAGAATAAGAAATAGAAAACTTAGAAAACAAAAGGATTTGATGAATTCCATTGTTCATCAAAAGGAGATTGTTGATAATTTTGATAAGACTGAGATTTCCTGGGGGCTTCTTAATGAAAATGATGATCAAAGTGGTGGAAAAGAAAGATTTTATACTAATGATGAGGATAGATACTTCGAGTTTTGAAGAGAATGATAGAGATATTGTCTTTATGAAAGACTTGATTCACATACTATTTACTCATGGAGCTACTTTGAAGTAAGAAGAAGAGATCTTATAGCTCTTTACTAAGAGAAGCTATCAAGCAATTGGACTAGTATTGAGTTCGACAATTTGTCCACATTTGACAGTGTAATGAATGATCTAGACATATTATTATTAAATAATGATTTCTACAAAAGAGTAGGTAAGGTTTGGAAAAAGAGTTATCTATTGTATCATCTTTTTAGAACTAAAATCAAGTTTAATCGTAAGAAGCTAAGGCTAATTACGTGAAATATGATATAACTTAACTTGGAAGTGTTAGGTCGGATGATGATTTAACGGATATGTAACTAGATATAGGAAATAATTTTCTAACAGTTATTGAAGATATTAATTTCAATCAAGAAGTATGTAATCGAAACGAGAATAATGGTAATGAAGAAAATGGAAAATATTAATTCAAAGGATGGAATGTGAATTTCAGGTTGAAATATGCCACTAAAGAGAAAACGAGATATAATGCAACCAAGGTTCAGACCATGATTTACAGCCAGTTACTGTTCAGGTGAAGCATCACATTCTGCAGTTGCAACCGAATCAGATATTGTACCTCCAGCTATTATATACTACACTTGCAAATGAGGCATCACCTTCCGTACCTACTACTACATCATCCACCACCCCTATAACGATAGAGATATTAGGGATAAATGATGTGGATGAAGGAGGTGACCTCCAGTCTGGAGTTGAGGGAGCTGATGGAAGAAATTACATAACAATTTTTAACAATATAATTTTTAACAATTTGTAAGTGAAAATACATGAAATACCATATGTTTATAATTAAGTTATAGGTTTAAATTTAAAAAATGGTATAAAATTAATTGTTTTTACATTAGGTTGATTTTGTCTGGACCGTGCTCAAGAAAGATGACATCTAAATTCAAGGAAAAGAATAATCTTGAGGGTTATATATGAAAAAAAATATCTATCAGGCGACAAAAGAATTTTACTATCAGGAGTTTGAGCTAAAAAAAGTTTATTTTGATTTTAATTGATTTTTATACATTAATTAGATAAAAATTATTACATTATAAGTACTTATTGTATGTTTTTCCTTTTGTTTCAATTTTTTTTGGGGATTCTGAATTTGATTTGGTTATTTATAAAGTATGGGAGAGACAAGTTCGTACATGTTATCTAGACTTTGTTGATGCGATACACAAGACTGGTGTATGACCGCCTTATATTTCTGAACAAATATGAAGTCGTTGGAAGCAATATTGAACATCTCCTGAGGCAATGTCCATTTTAGAGCATAATTTTACCAACAAACGTGGAGGACTAGAGGTAGAAAGTCTTCCCGTACATATTGGAGAATTTATTACCCATCACGAGCATACAGAGAGACTTGTAAGTATCCATAATTTACATCTATATTCTTATTTTTTTTTACTTTGGTGTAATTCAATTTAATTTGATGTGTGAATTTTGGAATAAAAAATATGTGTATTGTGGCGTTATAAATGTCTGGTTTCATAAATGACTGTGTTGTTGAGTTAATTTCTTTGTTCAACAGGGGTAAATATCATAAAATATAGAAAATTTTGTCGAAATTTTTATAAATTATAGTTTACTTATAATATTTTATTCTGATGCATGAAAAATCTATAGGCTCGAAGTCTACACCTTGTTAGCTCTTTTTGCACACTCACACTAAGAAGCATGACGGTATGACCTTCATCAATACCCGATGTAGAGAACTAAATGCATGTGAATTTATGCTTAATAATTATCATTTACTAACATAAACATTGCCTTCTTATAGGACCAATACAAGAAAACATTTAACGACAGTCTCAATAGTTTGAAGATGTTGATGAGACTCAAACCTATCTTTAAGCAATGAGTGGTAGGGACTGTCGTGGAAGGATATTTTGTTAGGTTTATTTGCGAACACATGTTATTCGCAATAATCCATGTTCAGTATAGCAGCATCTAGTAGGCGGTCAGTATCCAATGAAATTCATGAACTTCGGAGCACAGTACAGAGATTAGCAACTTATTTGCAACAGTCGGTGGAGTACATAGTTCAGCTCCGTAATGAACTGGATGAGTTGAAGGGGACGGGTAGCATCTCATCATAGCAATCAAAGCATCCACGGTCACCAAATAAATAGCGTATTTGTAGTCATTTCATATGAATTACAAATACTTATTATGTACAAAATAATTTTTTATTATCAATTATGATAATTTTTACTTTATATAATCAATCAACATTCTGTTTTAATAAATTAAATATAGAAACAAATCAAAATATTATCAATAGATAACTCATAACAATTTAAATTATACATTAACGATCATCAAATAAAATTTTATGCAGGAAAATTAAAAAATAGTTTTATTAAATTTACTGACAGAAAAACAAAGTTTGTCAGTAAAATCTATTTAATTTATTGACGGATAACTAATAACCCTCGGTAATGTTGTCATTAACTTACCGATGGAATAACCAATTTCGTCAGTAAGGTTGCTGACGAACAAATCTTGTCCGTCAGTAACTTTACCGATCGAAGACATCACAGAATAATTGTCGGTATATTTACCGATAGTTACACAAAATGTCTGTCAGTAAATTTGAGGCGGACATTCTATGATTCGTCGCAAATTATTAACACTGACGGTTATACAAAATATCTGTCAGTAAATTTGCGACGAACATTATGTGATTTATCCAAAATTATTAACTATGGCTGTTTTTTCGACACTTTAATCTGTCAATAAATTCCGTTGTTGACTTATCTTACTGATAAAATATGTAATTTTGTCATTGATAATTTTCGTTACTAAACTTTTTTTTTTTTTTTTTGTAACGAATAATCCAAGATAAGGTACCTTAGCATGTTGCATAGAGATTTGGACCTCACTAATATGAAAAAGACTGGTCGACGTTCGCTGGCTCACGTCTCTTTTCTCATTTGTATAGTCCTTTACATGTCATGCAGGTACCTCTGAATTTCCTGATTTTATTATTATATGCACTTGGTCCTAGAATGCATCTCCAAGAGATCACGCATTAAAAAGATTGTTATAACTATTTCATGGATATCGACCGCCCACTCCCAACCTCCAACCAACGGCCATCGCGCTCTTTCGCCAATGATAAGGTGATACTTGGTGAGCTAAATTCAGCAAAAAATTAATCTCTTTATAAAAATACAAAAAAAAGTTGCTTATATTATACCATTCTTAAAACTCCCGCAAAGCAGAAAGTTTTATGGATTGGATACGTTAAATTTTGACTTGTATAAAATTCCCTGCATGCCCAACCTTATTAACACTTAACAAAAAGATCAAACATTAATATATAAATTTTAATTAAAGTCTAATTTCATTTATTAACACTCTATTTCAATGTGATTAATTCTAATTTCCAACACAAAGCTAACATTATAAATCCTAATGAAACTATAACTCAACATAAAAATGATATTTCATATTATTGGATGGTAAGTTTAACATACTAACTTTGGAAAGTACACACTTAACTCCAAAAACATATATTATAAGAAGTTATTTCCAGTAATTACAAAGTTTTAATATTAGTGATAGTCTAAAAATAATATTATTGCGTAAACCAAAGAAAGCTCTAGCTCAAACATAAAGTAGCTCTATAATATTGTATAATTTGAAATTTAATGTAGGTAGTTTTTGAAGTAGTATATTAAACTCTAGTTCACATTTAATTTTTAATAAGCATATTAATGTAAATCTTAATGGAAGATTTGAAAAGACTTTGCATTAAGACTTTGGTTTAAAAATATTTGATTGTAGACTACATTAAGTTTATTTCAAAAGTTTTTTTATTTGAATATTTTTATAAAAGATGAATTTTGATACTATTAAGTATAATTCACACTCTTTAATTTAAATTAAAATGAGATATTGATTTCTGTAAGTACTTTGTAAAATTATTGCTATACTTTGATAAAGGAAATAAATATCGACACTTTCTACTGCCAAACACGTTGAACTCCAGCGGCTTATTCAAGAGATAGATATTCACAGTTTTTCCTCCTAAAGAGGATAAGCAAGATGTCCTATTTAAGGATTCAGTGAGAGCATTGATTAATTCAAAACATACTTGCGTCATACATTTCCGTAATAATCAACCAAAACTGCCTAGATGGTTGAACAACACGCATCTATATCACGAAGCTTATGCTTACTGAGTTCAGTAACATCAGTTTTAAATCACAATGTTGATTTCTTATTAGAATCTGTCAACATTTTTTATCATTATTTCATGATCACCTTTTAACATCTGAAAAATCCACGGAAACATATAATTCAAAGCTCTCACACGCTCTGCCACGCAAAAATTGTACCTGCCTAGATTCAACTTTAAACGTGGATCGTTGCCTAAAACTTAAGAAATGAACTGGAAAGTACAATGGACCTATAGCACTTAAAGGATGCCTACCCCAGTTGTCCCGATCTGTATGTTCATCGGATACAGAGGCAAATGGAACACTGAAGAAGCAAGCAATAGTAAGGGATGTACTTAAAATTGCGCACCAATGGCTGTCTTTTGTGAATCCCCAGACACTCATGTCCAACAACTAGACCTCGTTTCTGTTCCGTTTCCCATGCACAACCATCTCACCGAAAACATAGCACATCAAATCTTGAAGATTGCGAACAGGATGTTAAAATTAATGGCATGCATGCTTCATCGCCTGTCCAGCCTACAGGGATATTTTAGGACATCAAAACTTCTGTTTCATTACTCTATTCTAACCTTATTTTCGCCTCTAAAACGACGTCATGTTATAAGTAAATATAAAACTACGTCATGTTGAGACAAAAACAGGATTGTGGCACAGACAATCTGAACCCGGAATTACTTTTATTTTTGGACGTCTTGGCTATAGCTCAATAAGCTTCTTTTAGTAGGATCGAAGAGGAGAAAAAACTTCACATTAATATGCTTCGCGAATACAGACTACGGTCAGGGAAGAGTTCCACAACACAAGAAAAAGATACGGTGGAATTGTTCTATGACGTCGTGCCTTGGTACTACGATCCCGCAGAGGAGGATTCTCAATGGACTATCCACTTGCTTTTGCAAAATAACAAACAAAAATGGATAGATGCTTAAGAAAAGGTATAAAGCTAAAATCATACGTATATGATCATCTTCGCAGACAAAAACTCGGCAAGCTAAAATTCATGACTACAATCAATAAAACTTTGGCAGAAATCAAGCAGCATAGCTGGTAACTTGGAATGACATGTACCAGGAGTCCATATGGCATGCTGTAGTACTCCGCATCTTCTATGCAAGGAGTTCATCTTCAAGATAGTTATATTCAAAAGTGAAGTCTGTCTTGATTCTCTGACACCTGAACAAAAGAAGCAGAGGAGTAAATCCAGCAAACTATCAATAAACACACATGGAAAGAGTGAAAAATAAACTGACTAATATATGTTAACATGGTTAACGATTTCTCATTTTGATAACACCAAGTTCATCCCCAGCTTTTTTTTTTTTTAAGAAAAAAAAGTTCATCCCCAGCCAGGTTAAAACGGTGCTGGGACTTAAGTTACATGCTGAAGAAACTGTTTCTCATGCAAATGCAACAATTGCAATTCAAGTTAAGACAAAACATCGGTTTCAATGGATAAGAATAGAGAACACAAGTAAAATCTGTATACCATCCATGTTGGAGGTCATCATTGGCAATATGGAAATCAAAATACACATATGTTCCCTGTTCATATTCGTCAGTGGTAATTTTTGGCTCTTCATGACGTTGAAACCAGGTGTTGTACTTCCTGTGATATCTCCAAGATTGTTTCTTCAACTCTTTTGCAGCCATATATTGTTGATAGGTATTCTGCAGAAACGAACACTTGGTATGAGAATAAGGTCAATACCATACAATCGGAGTTAGGAATAGAATGACATGTCTTCCCCATTACCTGTTGATGGTAAAATGCAAAGAATAAGGTATCAGGTCCATAGCTATCCAAGCTTACATGTTCCCAGAATGCAGGGTTGTTCACAATGGGTGCTTGTACTTGAGGATAACTAGGAGGTGTTGCTGCGGGGTGCTTCTGCAAAGCCAAACAAGTAACACAGACTGTTACGTAACCTAACACTATCATTGTTTTAACTGGTGGTGTACAATGAGTTTTGTAAGGAATTCATACAGGAGTGTAGCTCCTGGCACGTTCCGAGTCTTTCGGTTGAGGAAGTTTGAGAAATGCAGCTTCCAGCATCTGCAAATTGTGCATTTTATCATTCACTATACCAGAATTCATAGCAGATGCACCGACACTATCGCCAATGGCACCAAGGTCAGAAATGCTTCTTCGACCAATAACTCCTAGGCCACTAGAAGGTTGGCTTGAATGTAAGGGCTGTCCAGGAGAGAGATCAGTATCTCTTTGCATTTGAACAGGTTCTGTCAAAGAGCCAGATGTTGCTGCCTGCAGCCAAAAAGCATTTACAAGCAGCTCAAGTCACACACGCTTGGACATCACTCCTCTATGGGAGATACATTTAAGACTATCAAGGAAATGTGCTTCTACCAGCCTCATGGGACTTACAATATCTCTCTCATGTATTCTCTACTCAACCCAGACCCACAGATCATCCTTTACACTAATATAGGCCCAGTCGGTTGAAAACATTGCCTCTCCAATTTCCTTTTTCCTAAGGATGTAATAACTATTGTAATTAGATTTGTTGTTTTCACCACTATTAGGTCCCTCCCCATGAATCTTATAGATGATAATATTTAAGTAGAATAATCAATTCAGTCCTAGAATTTTCAAGGGTAGAGATGTAATCAGATAGGAAGTGATGCATGAAGTCCTGGCCTATTCTTCTGTTTGAAATGCTTTTCTCAGTTTTCATCCCCATGCTAATGTAGAGGTGATGCAGGTTGATCAAGGTAGATTGTGGATCCCCATGCCCAACAGGACTCAATATAATGCTAAACAAAACCGATAATGTAGAAAGAGGTGGGCAAGTCTACATACAGGAGTATCCATTGCATATTGAACTTTTAATCCGTCTTCATTCACAAGATTTTTTCCAAGTCCAGATGTTGGAGCAGATTCTGGAGTTGGGTCATCAGGTAAAGTTATAGCTTGCTGCTGCTCGTCAACCTTTCCATGCCCAATATCTGCATTGTCAATTCCGTTCACCAACATAAGCAATTTATATGTGCGTCTGAAAAAAAGACCAGCTAATAGAAGAGTACCAGCATCTTTTGCACCACTTGATATTACAACTTGTTGGACAGACTGCTGATGGATGGGACTTGACTGCTGTATGGTAGCCGTGGTAACAGAATTAAGACTCGATGTCTGTCCACCAAGGCCCAAACTAACTTGTGGAGGCACAGATGAGCTTTGAGAATTGAACTGCAAAAACAGCCAGGAACATGCAAGAGAGTTGTGTCAAAGCAATCTCAATTCTCATTTATGTAATTAGAAGACGGGCTAGAAAAAGAATATCTTGACAGAAATTGTTAGCCACAATCATGAGTTAATATGATTATGTGACAGAAATTGTTAGCCACAATCATGAGTTAATATGATTATGATCCTTAATCAGAATTACTTGCCTTCCTTTCACATGACAATTGCTTAAAGCCATGTTGACAAATGAACATATAACCAGGAAAGAAAAACTATCTTCGATATTTGAACATCAAAAGAAATTGTAAACTCGATCTTAAATTGCTTTCATGAAAACTTAAAAGGGTTAGCAACAAATGCATGTGATAAGAACTGGTTAATAATGGCATCACATTTGATACAGAAGACAACTGGATGCTCCACAGCCACTAATCTCCAAGAGATAAAAGTTGAAAAGAGTACCTAACCCAACTATAAACAAAAACCTTCTTAGGACTATGAATTTATTTCTGAGCAAACATTTGTCAAGACAATGAGTATCGAAATTGTCAATGAACAACCTGAAAGACCTGTTCAAAAGTTTATAGGTCAACTTGTCAAGAAAGTAAAAGGCATGAGAAACAAAATTTTGAAGGAGAAAAGGTTGCCTGCTGCAGAAGTGGATTTTGTTGAGAAGAAAACTGTTTGTGATTTCCACCAGCCAGAGGTGGCATGCCAAGAAGGGTACTGTGACCTTGTTGCTGAACTTGTTGTAGTCGTTCCAAGAATTTCTCCCTCTGATCGGGTGCAATCTCAGTTCTAGTACGGAATTGCCCCTGAAATGGAAACAATATCCAGTCTTTAAACGGTTCTTTAAAATGATTACTGCTGCCAAGTGCACAGGGGCATGCAAAGTCCCTAAGCCCTTAAAATGACAATCCCAAATAGATGAGGATTAAAAGCTTGGGTGTTAAAACAGATTTATCTACCTTATGATAACATGAAGAACATTAATCAAAATCCTGTCCTCCTTTTCCACTGGTCAGAAGGTTTGGGGGCCATGACAGACATAATTTCAGACTTATAGTCATATTTTTGCAACATTTTCAGCTAGGTGTGACCTTAATATGCATTTTGCAGGTGTCCCTATGTGTGTTATTTTAGCTCATTAATGTAATCCAGTTCAATCGTGAAGGAACACAGTTAAATTAAACTTGTTATCCTAAATTAGATTAATCCAACATTGTCAGCCCATTCTTCCTGTTTCCAATCAGATCATTATGCCCCTTAGCAACTTATCCTGCTAGTGACAACCCCAAAAAATTGTACAAAATTTAAATAGCAACAGATTCCACCAACAGCAATAATAAATTAGTAACTATTAATCAACATTACAATTTTTTATCACACAAACATCTGAAACATTATCTATCAGCATGCAATAATAATGGAATGCTCCATCTAGTAAAATTGAACAAACTATATAGTTCACCTTGCTATTAAGCCAAGGGTATTACCAAATCCTGTGCTTGCTAAAGTTTCAATAAATTGGAACATTTCCTATTTTGAGCTCAAAACAAATAATTTTGAATAAAAGTGACACCTTAAGTTTACATCACACTTGACAATGTCAAATTTTGTTATCTTCAAATCCCAACCAAGCAGGATGTCATCAAGCCAAGCTATTTCTCCAATTTTCTTAACTTAGCCAAGCAAAATTCCAGCATAGACTACATCTCTTCAAGCTTAAGTATTACATAACTTGGTGCTAAAATGAAGGTTACCAAATTCATGTACCCACTAACTCAACAAATCATTACACCTTCAATAAGAAGGATTTTAAATCCAAAAAATCAGAAAATAAACAAATATCCTGCCGTCAATGATCTTCAAGTGGAAACAAATAATACTTAAGATTTTCAAATCTGAAATTCATAAAAATGTAGATAAAGGCTTACTGGTTCATTCTGATTTTGAAAGGAGCCTCCAGGCCTCCATTGCATGCTTGGGACTAAGGAAGAGGAAAAGACTCTTGAACCTATTGCAGCACCTTCACCAACACTGCTAGAATCGATTGTGCTGGTTCCATCAGTAGCCTTGCTAGCCTGAGGTAATATCATTCTCATACTCAGTGGAGAAGCCAAAGGCTGCACTACTCCACTATTACCAATCCTATCATCAGTTACTAAAATATTTCTTTTTCCCAGGTCAGTGGAAGAGGGTACTGTGCCAAGGGGCCCACTGCTGGGAACTAAGCCAGAATTAAGAGACATACTAGATGAAGGCTGACTAGAGAGACCACTTCTAGTTATGCCCCTTGCCAATCCAGTATCAGTAAGAGAAGGTGATGATCTGCGGCCAGGGAAGCCTGCGATTTCTTCCTCCTTGACTGCAGTAGCTGGTGCTGCAGGTGATGGAGGATTGGCAGTAGATGCATTTTCAAGAACACCTCTAACAGAAGTAACACCTGGAAGCGCTGTAGAAGCACCTGATACACCAGTCAGTGTATGAGCTGTACCACTCACTGCAATTGGAGTTGAAGGGTTCCCTGTTGGGGTTGCTGCAGCAGAACTAACCATGCCACCTTTGGCAGGTGGAGTTTTTGCAATAGTATCCGTGGTGCTATCTTGTGAAGCAGTATCATCAGCTAGCTCCTGAACAGAAGTACTTTGCTTATGAGTACTAGAGAGAGTGGCCTGGAAAGAAAACCATTACTCCTCATACTTGCATGCACGGCAGAAGTCAGTACAAGGTAAAACACATAATTGGAAAAATGGGAATTCAATATGTACGAAACCAGGTTTGTTCATTGGTTAACACCAAAGCATAATATAGTTCTCTGACAAGAACAGAAAGCATTTGTTACTTAAGCAAAGGCTTTGCTGATCACCGAAACCAATCATAATTAAGAAGCAATTGAATTTTCCATTAAAACTGGAGAAATGGAAATTGAGTAAAGTCCATTGCAATGCTCAAAGTAAAATCATTGTGATATGGTAGAGGATAACACCAGTAATTGAAACATAGGGAAACAATATGAAGCAGTCATCTTTGATCCTACAACCCTTACTCTAAAAACCAAAACGTCACAGATGAGCCACCAGGAAATTGAAAGTTCTATACTTCCCTCGCCAATTGAATTTAAGGGAAGAGAGAAGGATATCATAGGACAGGTTGGAAACCTAGAACAATGGGCTATATTAGCATCCACTGTACAGTGCAATGTCCAAAATGTAACTGATGACACGTCAGCATAAATACAGGAGTTGCACACTATTTCCAGAGATGTATACACATTAAACAGATTCAAATTAAGAATAAGGTCGATCAAAACCGTTAGCTGTAGAAACACCTACAGAAATTTGAGATGTTGATGCCACCAAAGATGTCTTCAAGCTTTGAACTGGAGCACCCTATCAATCATATTGAAAACTAAATCACAGAAATAAAAATCATAAACAGATGAAACCATGTCGTGAAATTATCCTTATATCACAAACATGAAAATAACTCCTTCACAGAGCCTCAATTCCAATGTAGCAAAAGAGGTAGAAGCACTCATTTAAAGCTTGAAGGTTCACCTTAGCAAGACCAGGAGGACCAACTGAAACTAGCTCTTCAAGAGACTCCACCTTGTCTAATGGCAATGAACTGTATAGATCATCAACATCACTAAATTCGTCAAAATCTTCCTGCAGGAAGAGGAAAACCACACATCTAGTGAGATTGTGCAAAAAAAAACTATAAAGTTGTTAAGAATATTGATATAAGGTTGTACTGCAATCCAAAAGGAACATTATATTGCACATTTAGCATGTTAGTCAGGATATGTAGCACATGCACCGTCATGTCTGGTTAAATAACAAGGAAAAGACAAACCTGATTACGTTCCACATAATCGTCCAAGAAATCTTTGGCATCATTGACCTGCTCAGGACTGAGTTCATCATTATCCAGTAACCTTAATATCAGTTCCAGTTTCATTATATGAGCCTTATGCCGCGTAATAGATGTCTCTAGATGTGTCTGCAAGACAAAGGAAGAAACATCAAAGACCGCAAAAACAATAAACCAATTGCAGAAAATTTCACTGATTGAATTCCAACCAGTCTGGGTGGCCTTGTCTTTCCTTTCTTGACAGATAATCCTTCAATCTCAGCTTCAAAGCTATCAATTTGGGACTCCAACTCTCCAACCTAACACACAGAGAGAAATATGACAATATAACTCAATAGAGATTTCAGTAAGGTCAAAATGATTACTTCAATTGAATGTCCAGTTATTATTATAGTCAAAACATCTACAAATAGAAGCCTTTAAGCATTAGATTCATTGTTATATTGGTTCTTCCTAGCAAAAAAAAAAAAAAAAAGAATAGTTATCAGGCACCAAAGCCAACAAGGGGAGAGAGAGAGGAAAAAAACTTCAGAACTATTTAGATGTTAACAGAATAACAATGTAATAACAGATATTAAAATTTAAAGTTTATTTACATACCACATTATTCAACTAGTCCCTTGTCTCTGATTTAGCTTTCTCCTTTGGGTCCTATAAATGAAAAATAAAACAAGACCAATGAGAGAAATAACAACCTGGAGGTTTTTAATCAATTTTTTTAGGTCTATTTGGAGCCCTTAGGTCTGATTCTTCACCAAAAGAGTAGTCTTTACTTTCTCAAATCATTATAAGTGAAATAATCAGGTCACTAGTACTCAGGAATCATGCAAAACGAAATTTCCTTGAAACATGAAGATATGAGAACCAGCATAAACAGAAGAAAAAAAACTATATGCAAAGGTTGCTTGAAAAATCACCAATCACACAAATAGGCAATACTAAACTAAAGCAGAAATGCAGTTTTAACAAAAAAAGTTCAAGCAAATGGTAATCATCATCTAAATACTGTTGAAGCACCTTACTCAAATAAAGACCCACTGAATGATCCACCCAATTCTAAGCACTCAACCATGTCTACGTATATACCTTGACACCTAATCAGTTTTTCTATTTTTCACAACTAAAAAGTAGAGCAATTACAAGAAATGATCTGGAAGATATAACTACAGAAAATAAACAACAATCACTAGCAGGAAAGTTAACCCAAAACACTTTAGACACAATCACAATGTATTGAGGAAGTAAAACATATTGAGGAAGTACATGAAGTCAAGAAAATGGAACAGGACATTCAGTTACTCAAGGAAATCTAGAAAAGATGCATCAAAAGAACAAGTCAGATAATAGTGCTTTGAACAAACTACCCACAAATCAGCAACATTATTATTATTCCACAGACTATAACATAAAAGAAGAAGCATAAGTTTACAAATCTTACAGCTTCTTGATCTCCTTCTTTAAATCAGTTTCAAACTTCTTTTGATTAGCGTTGTCCGTATCATAAACCTAAATCCACATTACGTTTTCACAAGGAAACCACATGAGAACAAGGAGAATAGAAACCCCATTGACCTTGTGGTCAATTACGGAGAACATATGCGTCAAAAATAATGTCATATCAAACAGAGCCATACAGAAATGTAATTTCCAGAGCTTAATATCAAAAACTAAAGACGAAAGAGAGAGAGAGGAAAACGAAGAGTATGACCTTATTCCAGATGCTATCGAAGACGTCGACACCTTCCTGGACCTTCTTGAGGACACGATCGATCTCCCTCTGAGAAAACTTCTTATCATGAGAAAAAAAATTAGGGAAGCTTTGCGACATGCATCATTTTCTGTCTGTTTTATATGCATTCGTGTTGACATTTCCAAATCAATATAACCCTCCAAATCCACATATACAAACACCCAACACTCCGAAGGTCTCCATTTCACAGAAACGTCCACCCGACTTCACAATAGAATAAGAACAGAACAATACCAACCCTCCCAAAATCGCGCCTCCAGAGAAATGGAGAAGCGTAGTGGAAGAAATAAAAACTTACCAATGGAAGAAGAGTCCCTACGTCCAAGAGTGTTGCCCAGCGCGCGATGGAACGCGTGCGAGAGACGACTGAAACTGGGAAGATGTGACAGAGGGCGTGCGAGGTTTGGTTGCGGGACAGAACGAAGAATGAAAGACGGGGGTACTTTCGGAGAGCGAGTGTCTTTGTGTTGGAGACAGAGACAAATTATTTTTGTCCTCTAGTTTTGGAGTAGATAGAAATCGTTGTCCCTGTCCTCTGGAGACAGGAGACAGAAACGTGGGGGCATGAACCAAACAGTCAAGAGGGACAGGATTTTTTTGTTTTGTCAACTGTCCCCACTCACGGGGACAGTAACCAAACGTGGGGTAAGGGTCAGAATACCCGCAAACAATTAGATGAAGACCATGGCCACGCAGAACACAAGCAATTTCATAATCTTCCAGAATCATAACTGGAATTGATCTTAAAGTCGACTATTTAACCAATGGGCTAAATCAACTCAGAATTGATTCTCCTCGCTTGTATAAAAGTAGAGATAAAGCATAACAGAAAGAAAGGACACCTTCCCACACTATTGATTTGAACAATGTAAAATGACTATTCAATCTAAAAAACAACAAAAATGGGGGTTACATCATTGAGATTACGATGTCAAAAGATCAATACTATGACGACTTTCAATCATGCATTGTGTTTCCATTTTAATTAAGCAACTTATTTCCTGGTACATTTAATAAACAATCTGTGTAGCATTTAAGCTTGTTTTTCCCTCTGCTATTTAGCACCAACAAAAAGCTGCTTCTGAGGAAGCAGCTTCGTCTTATAAAGACAAATGTGCAGAAAGCGCATCCAAGCACTAGATCTAGGATACTAATTGACAAGGAAATTATCAGTGCAGATACGAATTAGCATCCTTGATTGCAACTGTTGATATACCATCACATATTCAATGAATTGATTGTCCTATATCTCTTAAGAATTAGTTGAACGACAGAGGTAGTAACAACTATAGTTGAAATATAATCAAAATAAGCAAAAAAACTTTACACCAGTCACAGACAAGCAAAAGAAACATAAGCTTTGATTAGAAATACTTCACTTGAGAATAAAGATGATACATGTTAATTTAACGTATGAAAGAAGGGCACGGATTGGATTTGCCTTACATTCCCAACATTTGGAAAAATCATCAGATTGATAAGTATATGTACCACTCTGGAAGATCAACATGAGGACATGCAGAGGATATAAAAGACCACATTACTGATTCTATCTCAGCAAACTTAAATGCATACCGCCCGGATAATTACACCTTTTCTGCCAACTTTAAACCAAATCTGACCAGACATGTTCAGGTGGTGTCAAAGATTTGGAATTCAGCTACTGCACCAACTAAATGTCTGAACTCACGGCAATTAGAAACTTGGATATGTTTCTTTTCTTGTTCATTCTCTAGCCAACAGTCCCTACAGTTTTATACTTCTTCTGCTGTACAATATACTCTCCAACTCGCTGGGCTTTCACTCTCATTCCCTCTATGATCTCCTCAGTGGCTTCAACTATCTGCTTTGGTAAATGGACTTCAATGAAATCGAACCATTCCCCCAAACTCATTTTCTCCAAATTTGGTATTTCCTGCCCCTTGTGCAAGTCCTCGCTTTGTTTAACATCGGCAGCCTCATTCAATGTGTGACCACAATTGTCCTCTAAACTCAATTTCTCTGCTTCCTCTTGCACATGAATAACCTCAATATCCACCTCCTGGTTTCCACTATCAAAAACTGCAATAGAGTTCCCTCGAATAGCCTCTTCTTTGGAATTCAATCCCACATCAATTTCATGCGTGCTCTCTTGTTTCACATTATTTTCTTGTGCTTTCTTTCTCCTCCTGCCACCCCCTCGCGTCTTCTTCTGTTCAATCCCCAATTCTACACCGTCCGTACACAAATTCTCAAGAATACCACAATCCTCGCTCTTTAAAGCTCTATTTCCAGCGACTCGCTCACTATTCGAAGGATGGGCCGCTTCTCCTTCGGTCTCTGGAATCTCAGTCAAAACCCTAGCCCTCCTGGGCCTTCCTCTTCTCGGATTAGCAGCACTTACCTCCAAAAGGCCCTCAACCATTTCACTCTTCTTCTCGGTTTCTAGGGTTTTCGTCTGTTCGTTAACCCGTCTCCTAGGGTTGCGTCTTAGTTGGGGGGCGGCAGCGATCTTGACGAGGATGGAGGTGGACTCGCCGAGCTTGATGATGTCTCCGTCGCCGAGATGGAAGGGCTTGAAGGGAGGGAGGGAGATGGAGTTGAGAGAGGTGCCATTGGAGGAGTCGAGGTCTTGGAGGGTCCATCTACCGGAGTCGGATCCAATAGTGAGGTGCTTGGAGGAGATGCCGTCGTCTTTGATGGTGAGGTTGTTGCCGCGGACGAGGCGGCCAATTCGTGCAGTGGCTCCGGGTAGGAATTGGAAGGTCTCCCCCGCCCGAGGGCCCTGAACAATCACCAGAGTCAGAGATGGGGTTTCCATTTGTTAGAACAGAGAGAGGGAACGAGTGGGGTTTGAATTCAAATGTAGATAAATAACTTTTAGCGCTCTATCTAATTTAGAGTTTCGTTAAAATGGGTTATGAATATGAAGTTATGAACTGAAAATAACTAATTATTAAACCATATATAATAAATACTCAATAGTTGAAAAACAAGTGTATATTCCTTTACTATTGACTTTTTTTTAATATTAATAAAAATTGTATTAAGGGGGACAGCCTCCGGTCACTTCCCCTCTATGGTGCTATTTCTTTTTCGGTCTGTGACCAGGGTATTTATTGACAAATTCAGTGATTATTTTTCTCACGGGTTGGAAGATACCTCACAGAATGAGATAGCTGGCTCAAAGATTTAAGATTGTTTCATACCCAAAATCAAGAATCGAACTCCTAACTTTTAGTTAAGAATGGATTAGTCCTTATCCACTCAACCACACCCCTTAAGTTGGTGCTATTTCTATTTCTAGTTCATTCAACCTCTTCCGCATATTTTACAAAATTAACTAAAAAATAAAGTTTAAAAATTTTAACTTATATTAAATGATTATAAAATTATAATATAAAAAAATTGATAAAATTTAAAATTTTAAAATATGATTTAAAAAGATAATATTATTACTCTTTAAAAAGTTAAAGTTTAATTAAAAAAATTATTAAATAGAAACCAATTTATTTATTTTATTTATAAAATATATTATTTTACAAAAATTAATGAATTAATTAATTATCTAATTTTATATTAAATATTATTACGTTATATTAATATGTAAAATTGTACAATTTAAAGCTTTTACAAATTAAACCAATCAAATTAGTTTAATTTTTTAATAATCAATATCACGTGCATATTAATAATAGATAGGATTGACAATTAGGCTTTAACCTGGCTTGGCTAACTGCTTGGGTCCTGCTAGACACGAGGGCTCGATAAGTGATTATAAAGTGACATCGTTTTAAATTTTTTTAAAAAATAAAAAGTCATATGAGACTCGGGCCGAGACCTAGGCTTATTTGACCTGACCTATTATCACCCCTAATTATATTTTTTTTATAAAAAGAAGACTTTGAAGTCTCTCGTTTACTTAAGATGAAAGAAGTATTATACTTTAAATCGACTTTTCAAAACCTCTCGTTCGTTCACACTCCATAAAGAAACGATATATAATTTTTAATTGACACTTTTACATATCATGCTTTAAACATTTTTTATTTTGCCCCTCTTATTTCAAAAAATAATATATGAATTATGTCCATACTTAAATTTTGTTATTTCGTTTGATTGACTATTTAGATTATTGAGTTGTTCTATTAGACTTACCAAGGATTTGAGGTATTTTAAAACAAATCAAAAAATTGAAAATTTTCTCTAAATTTTTTACATTTAAGATTATCCATATCTCTTTATAATTTTTAATTAATTAATAATTAAAAATCTGACACTATCAAATAATTATAATTTTATTATTATAATATATATCTTTTAACTATATATATCTTTATTTTCGCATTAATACAAATTTGGTATCATATACAATTTTAGCTATAGTTTTCAAAGATCTCGCATTGAATGTTAACATAAGGTTACGTGGGTAAAGAAAAGGAGGACAAAAAATTAAAAATCTAATTTTTTTTTTTTGTTGCCCACGAGGTGTCCTAGGTGGGTTTCAATTATGAGAAGGCACCTTTAAGTCATTCACACTCAGACTAATTCCCGTTCGAACCGGGTAGGTCCTTTACGAGAGACAAAGCTCTAGCCCCAAGTTTTAAACGGCTGCATACATAAGAACGATTTGAACTCGTGACCTCACTTAAGTCAGAAGAGCCCCCTACTAACCTGTTACCTCACTTAATACAGGAAAGCCCCGTGACCTCCAAATCTTCTGAAAGACCATGATGTGATATGATCATGAATTGCAGCATTCAGGGCCAACTTGGTGAAGAATGAGCATGACTAGAATACTTGTGGCTTGGAAGATTCAGTGAGACACTAACAGAAATAAAAGCAGCCCTGAGACAGAGAGACCCACTAAGTGCCAGAGTACAAACTACCCATCAATGGAGAAGGAATTTGGTACTGAACAGAGAGGGAGTTTGATTTGTTCATTATCTGTTTCTTGGCTATACCCCAGTCCTGTACAGTGCTCTTTGTTTTCCTGGAAAGAAGCAAAGAACTTATTCTGGATGACTGATACTTTTTATGTATTGTTAATGAATGCGAATTTCATTTCCTTCGTTGAACACCGTCGATTGGGTTTAGATTCTCTAATTACGATGATTTGAAGTTATCACTAACGCACCGTGGAATCTCTGACAAGTTAAGACATGGAGAAAGAACAGACATGGCGGCGTCCATCGTGGAATCTCTGATAATAGTTTAATTAGTTTTCTTAATTAAACTAATGTTAGTTGTTATTAGTTTTAAAATTTTATTAATTTTGTTAACAAAACATTTAATACAAAACTCATCATTGTATTTATAAAAGAAATCCAAAATCAATTCAATATCCATCATTTGGTTTAGTAACGTTTTGTATATTGAAGAATATTACAAGTCCTCCAATATAATTTTAATATAATCATTATTGTTTAACAATTTTATTAATGTGATTAAAAATAAATATATCATAATACGTAATAATTAATATTTTTTCAATGTATTTTTTAGGAGATGAAAACTTTGTATTTTCTTGTTTCAAACTAATCATTTATGTCCAAAGTACCTTTATCTGTCATGAAATAATATTAATTTTAAATAAGCTTTCAATCGTGTGTTTGATTTAATTTTTTAATTTTATATAAATATTAAAAAACTCTAACACACTTATATTACTAACATATCTTTTATAAACTTTAGGATATAGTTCCTTAATTAATAGATCAATTAACATGCTATTAATCTTAATATACTTTACTGTAATATCATTTTTTCTTTATAAGTCCTTTAATAATCAATTCTTAAATACTTTTAATTATATGATAAAAATGCAAAAATAACGTCATTTTGCTTATAAAAATTGCAGAAAGTTTGGGCATTTCGAGCCTAAGCTTACCTCGAGAGCCCACTTTTTTCAGAAAGTTTGAGTCTAAGATTCAGTCAACCCAAACCTGGCTCGTTGACTACGAGCTAATTGAGTCCGGATTCATGTTCTGTCTTTAATTAAATATCACGTTATTATTGACATAATCTTTTTTATATTTTTAAAATTTTATTGATAGAATATATTGTTACATATATTGTGGTGGCAAAGGAAGCTACACTAACATATCTTTTTTAAATCGCACTTTATTTATTTATTTTTAATAAATGTACATAATTTATTTTTAAAATTTATTAGTGAAACTTATATAACTTGATGTGATTTATACATTACAGTAGAATTTATCAATAAAATTTTTAAAAATATTACGTTAATTTGAGAGTCTATTTCAAACGTTTAAAAATATTAAGATTAAATTAAATATTCTATAACCTTAAGATCCAAATTATATTTAAAAAATCAGGTTTAAATTGTAATTTTGGTTATCAGCGCACTCCTACTCCAACATGCGTGGAACAAGACCAGAAGTCGATCATTCAGGCAGACGACTTCCGTTATACTGAATAAAATTTTCAAGTCGGGTAACAGAGAAATATCGGATATTTATTGGACGAATGACGAATTTTGTAAGTTTTGGCTTACCCGTAACTACAGAGTAGGTGGAGGGAAATTTGACAACAAGAATAGAGATGGAGCTTTCAACCTCTGGCGTGAATACAGACAATACAATATTGGACCCATCGCCGTCTTCTTCTTGATCTGTAAATAAAAGCCATCTTCTTCCCATGATTCAATTAGATGCTTTTTATTTTGGAATTTCTCTGGTAAAACTACATTTAGAGTTCAATGTGTTTGCACTGTTAGTAATCTTCTTAATAATGGAAAAGAATTAATTACGTTTTTAAGATTTTAATAAATTTATAATTAAGCGAACCAAATTTGATCCCGCTAAAAAATAGTAAAGTAGTCCGATAAAGAGTCCAAGTTAACGATAAGAAGTAGTACAATGTATTGGTCCGGTAACGACAAGATCCAATATGATTACTATATATATGTATGTATATAGATATGTTAAGGTCTCTCATTTTTGCTTAAATAAGTTATGAATATTTGGAATCTCTTACCTGTTAAGATGTTCAAGCATTAAGAAAGTTGTTGAAAGATGTTTTGGACATTTACTTGATTAACTTTGTCAATGAGCTTTTCATTAGTTGCAATCTTAATAAACTAATTTTGGTCAACCTAGTGTGATTGAACATTTTTTCAACTGTCATACCCTTTAAAGTATTGACTAAATTTAACGTCGCGAGGATGATTCTTTTTTCATCAAATTTAATTATGGGAATGATTTTATGCTTCAGTTAACCAGTTCCTACCATATCTTATTAAATCTATTCACACATTTATATATGATCTATATAAATATATAGACAAAATTAAATAGCACAAGATTGAAATATCATAACGGAATACGATGCTCCGACCCTAATTTATGAGAGTTAGATAATCATATGGTGTTTGAAGGAAAAAAAAGTTGGTCCAATGTTTATTTTAAAGATGTCCAATAGCCTCCCCAAATTTTTTAGTATATTTATGATATTATTGTCTGAAGAATAATAAATAATATGATATTTAATTTATAATCAAATATGGAATTATAAATAAAAGAATAATTGAAAATGAAGAGTATCACATTTATCAATTTAGTATTGTAATAGGATAATAAATTTTTTGAAATAATTTATGTTAAAAATACCTTAACTTAATACAACAATTTAAGATATCAGTTAAAAACAATGAGTAAAAAAACCTAACTCGTTTGACTGGTTCAATTGTAAAAACTTTAAATCGTTTAACTTTTCTATTCGATTTACTGTAATAATTATTGTTGTTAAAAATGATCAATTTATTAATTAATTGATCAATTTTTATTAATTAATAATTCTTATAAACCAAAATAAATCAATTAATTTTCATTTAACAATTTCTTTTTAATTAAACTTCAAATTCTACAATAAATAAAGATAAGCTTTTCTAACCATAATTTAAATTCTTTCATTGTATTCAATCTTTGATCGATTTTATGACAGTCTAATATAAATTGAACCATTTAAATATTAAATCTCTCATCTTATCGGTTTAATGTCTAGTTCGATTTTGAAAATATTGATTAAAAATGTTATTTAATGGTTTACAATATTAGTTTTGTGTTGATTTAAGTGGAATATAAGAACTAACTATTTTTCAAAATAAACAAGACTATTGATTTTAAGTATTTTTAAATAGTTTAAATCTAATTTAGAAGATTGAACTTAAACATCACAAATTAATTTAAAATTAACAAATCAAACTCAATTTTATGTTCATAGTCAAATTTAAGTTTGATGATTTATTCAAATTCAATTAATTACAAATAATTAAAGTAAATGACAAGTCAACAGATCACAAACATTTAACTTAGAATATATATTAACGTGAGTGAATCATAAATCATGTAAATGGGTCCCATTCTTGTACTGTTTAGCTAATAATAATATTGCTTTTTTCTTTAAAGAAAACCCCACACCAATCCCAAACCATAATATGACATGATGCCTCCCACTAAGCACCATAATTAACTAAACATTACTTTCTCCCATCAATAACATTTTCAATTCCTTAAATTGGATCACACAAACACAGACCAACTACCACACAGCTGACACAACTCCAACCCAAACTATCAAGGCAGTTTTGGTAAATTAAACCAAAAAGCAAGCCTAATAACTCATATATCCAAATTAATGCCAAAAATACAGTACAGCACTACCTGCAGCCTGTTGCTTCCCATAAGTAGAAGATTCTCATTCTCTTTACAAGAAAATTAAGCACTGCCCATTTCTTTAGAAGCCTCCTTAATTTACTTGGAGTGAGTGTTAGTTCCAATCTTCTTTCCAATCGATACGTAGCTTCAGAAAGACAGAACTATTGTTTGGTATCATATTCTTTAGGACATGACATTGCATTAGTTTGTACTTGATAGCTAAGGTGGGAAAAGGGATAGAGCCATGTTCTGTGCAAAAACTTCGAGCTGTGATGAAGTTGGATCCGTCCCTGTGTACCTTAACGTTTATGATCTAACGCCTATGAATGGCTATGCCTACTGGCTTGGACTTGGAGTCTACCATTCTGGAGTTCAAGGTTAGTGTATGTTACCTGTGAACTTCTGTTTGTTTCAGGGTTTTATTCTTCAGCAAATGCAGTTTCCTGAATGTCCCTTTGATCTTTTGTGAGATAAGTTGCTGTTTAGATCCGTTGTAGATCGGTTAACTCTTTGTTGCATCTTGAAGGACCGGTAGTTTTCTTATACTTCAATCGTTGAATATTCTATTTGCAGCTTTTCGAAGTTGTTTGATTGATTAAAAGTGTATAAGAAAGAAAATGGACTTGGATACTAGTATCTTCCTGTGATTCTGAAAAACAACAAACTTTACCAAACCTTTGGCACAATTAGTTTTCTGAATCCTGGAAATGCAAAGGTTTCTTACTTATCTCCTCCGTTCTCAGGATCCCAAATGTTTCTCGTTTGGCTCGAAAGCTTTTCAGCTGTAAAATGATGTTAAATCTCTGTTAAACTTCTGGGTCTTTCATTTAGTGTGTTTCTGGGTAGATATGTTCAACAAGCTTCAACCTTTCTACAAGAAGATTCTCAGGAACTCAAAAGTTGAGATCTTGTTATGCAGTTCACGGGGTTGAATATGCATTTGGAGCTCATGAGTACTCCTCGACTGGAATTTTTGAAGGAGAACCTAAACGTTGCGATGGATTCACATTCAGAAAGTCGATTTTGATTGGGAAAACAGATATGAGTCCTGTAGAGGTAAGAGCAGTAATGGAGGCCCTGGCGGAGAAGTATAGAGGGAATGCGTATAATCTTATAACCAAGAACTGCAACCATTTTTGCGACGACGCTTGTCTTAGCTTAACAGGGAATCCAATTCCAAGTTGGGTTAACCGACTTGCCAGACTCGGTAAGGAAATGTCATGTTCTTATTTTTCCTTTGTCTTAAAGGTCTCTTATCTTCTTTTCTCAAATTCTAGTTTTAGAACCTGTCAAATTTTGCTCCTTTGGGTGATGATCTTTTTCTTGGGAAAAACCCAATAAAACCCACAAACTTTTAAATCATTTCTTTGAAATGATGATCAATATGAATGAGTTTTTCTTGTCAGATTTAACTTTTTTCCGAATATATTCTTTTTAAGATATCAACTTTCACTAATCATGGTGGTCAAACTTTCTTACCCTGTTATCTGCTAATATTTCAGAAATGAAATGTTATCTCAGAACTTGATAATATCTGTGATCTTTCTTTATAGGCTTTCTATGTAAATGTGTTCTTCCTTCAACCTTAAATTCAACAAAAGTTCGAGGTCGTCGGGTTGAAGATAAGGCCAATGAAGGAGAGAGGAGAAAATTGACCAGTGAGTCGAAAAGATATACAACTTCTTCTAATTCATCATCGTCCTCCTCATCATCTCCTGGTAATCAAGTTCGCGGTAGAAGTAGAAGTCGACGTTCACTTCCACCATCTTCACCATTAGTACTCAATCCTTCATCACCTTGACGATCCACTGGTTCAAGATGTGAATTTGGGATTGCTAAAACTTGAAGAACAGTATCAAGAAACAAATCTGGGATTTTGGTTTCTTTTCCTCATTCTTTTCCCGGGATTTCATTGATCTAACAAGGTGGGATTATCTGAATTGCAGGCATGCAGCACATATATGTAAATGTGCTTCTCTCTTTTGCTTTATTTCTTGTCTTCTCTTGTTTTTCCTTCCCGCTCTTTCACCATTTTTTGGTGGTTGGCAAGTGAAGCTGTATCCCTGCAACCTTTTAAAAAAAAATTTACTGAAATGTTTTCTTGCAGCTGAAAGGACCATTCCATTATGTTGCTGAAGAGAGATCAGACAAAGCATAGGATACCAATTGGTCAAAAGTATTTGCATTTGTGTCAGATTCTTTGGTCATTTTTGTGTTCATCTCTCAGGACAATAAGGGCTTTGGAACAGTCCCAGAACGAAGAAATTTGACAGAAAAAAACAAAAGCACAGTCTAAAAATGTAATACCTAGAAAGCAGAAGTAGGCAATGTGTCAAACGTTTTTCAAGTTTCTCAAGAAACTTGCAGAGACTTTTGTGTGTGAAAGAGAGGACCAGAAAGTGAAAGGTAGATGCAAATTTGGTACACCTCTTTGTTGAAGGAAGTCAATAAAAAACTAATCTTTAGAACCCATCACATAAGTTTCAGTTCAAACTTGTAACAAAGTAAAGATTGGACTTCAAATCTTTCAACAAATTTGGGTGAGATAATGTTAGGTGAAGGTTCCAACTTGCTTTTATTCTTTACTCTGTTCGAATCGCTCTTTGGAAAGTATGCAAGAGTCAAGCTGAGCATCACCATGTCCATTATTTTCTGCCCTTGTGAGAAAAGTTTGTGCCTTACGGTTCTGAAGCAGCCAGAAATTGCGTTTTACTTTTTGTTTATTAGGATATTGCGGTTGTCAACCTTCTGACTTTGGTGCAGTACAACAGGAACCTTTCATTTGTTTTATGAAATTGAAATCAACACCTAAGAAGAAGCAAAGAAGAAGAATCTTTGTAACTTTTAACTTTCAACCTTTTGAATTCTACACTTTTTTTAGTTTTAGTAGGCTTTCAAAGCCTAGATTACCAATAAAATTCTAGACAAGAGAGAAATCTCTTTTGAAAAATTTGATGTTAAGTTCAATTAAAATTAATAAATAAATTTTAATTTAATCATGTTCAACCACATGTCAATCTTGATAAATAAATTTTAATTTCTAAAGCTCAATTTGATGGGTTAGGCAAGTTCTTCATACATACTGCAATGGACGACCATGATACGATTGGGACATAATTGGAACATCAATGGTAGGAACTGCATGAATAAGTTAACATAAACTAGTTCATAACTTCAGATATTCCAGTGGGGTTTTATGCTGGGTCTCTCAACCTGAGAGTTTTGTATTCTTTTATTGGGAGGAATAAAAAAAGAAATTTTTAAGTATGTGGTTGATAGAGCATGGAAGAGAATTTAGGGTTGGTGTGGTACCACTTTGTCAAGAGCTGGTAAGGAAGTTATGGTCAAAAATATTTTACAATGCATTCCTCTCTATATTATGAGTGTGTTCCTTCTCTTGGTAGCTACTTGCAATCAGCTAAAAAAATCATGAATTCATATTGATGGAGAGAAGGAAAGGGAGAGGGTGGAATTCATTGGATGCGATGGGATAAGTTAAGTAGGAGGAGAGATTGTGGGGGCCTCGGCTTTAAGAGTGTGCGAGATTTCAATATTGCTATGCTAGGTAAGGTGACTCGATTAAAATTTTTAATGAACCCTAGTTACCTGACGATGATTTTCCGTATATTTATACTAATAATAACACTGGGATGGATGACGTGTGTATGAAGGAATTGCTTGTCCCCAATACAAGCCAATGGAACTTAGATCTTGTGCGAGGGATTTTTTGCGAAAGGGATATAAAGCTCATATAGGGAATTCCTCTAAGCAGTACTTCGAGACAAGATTGGTGGAAGTGGAGGTGAGAATGAAAAGGTCACTACTATGTGAAATCCGCTTATAAGATGCTACAGGATTGTGCTTCGGTCATAGATGAAGGAGGATGTATTTTTGGCAATTACTGTGGAAAGTACAAATGCCTCCAAAAAGTGAAGCATTTCTTATAGCGTGCATTGTCCAATATCCTTCGAACCAAGATTAATTTACATAACAAGAAGATAGTTGAATATGCATTATATCCCCTTTGTCAAGAAGACCCTGTATCTATTGAACATGCTCTTTTGTGGTGCACCAAGGTTTGGTATTGTTGGGACCGATTGGATTTGGTAAGACCTAGTAGCGGTTTCAATCTCACGCGTTGGATCACTGAAGTGGTTCTCAAGTTAGGAATGTCCCAATAACAAACTGTTGTCATGTGCTTGTGGTATTTGTGGAACAGAAGGAACGTTGTCGTCTGGGGACAGAGTCCATTGTCTATTTCGGGAGTGCTGTGGGTTGTACATAATGCTCTCAGGGAGTGGGAACAAGCGAACATCCTCACAAATGGTCCAGCACAGCATGGCGCAAAGGGTGAGCATCTTCTTAGCTGGAACCTGATTATGGCTGGACATTTAAAATGCAGCTTGGACGCAGCCCTGGATGTTTCTACAAGAAGAATCTCTTGTAGCAGCTTGATTCAGGATCATCACGGTAACATCATTCATTTACTTGTTAAGATTTTCGATAGTCCTCTTGATCCTATTATCGCAGAAGCACTTTGTATGAAAGAAGTTATAACCTGGATAAAACTTAATAACGTGCAATGCTATTGAATCAAATTGTCTTCTACTTGTGAATGCTCTTAAGGGAGGTATTTCGGGTTTATCTTATGCAAGGGTGGTTATATCGGACTGCAAAGCTCTTCTACAGGAGCTTAGGGAAATTGACGTCTATCATGATCAGCAAATAGGGTAACCCAAGCCATAGCAAGGGAGGCTTTGTTCCAGTCTAATTTTGCGAATTGGGGAACTCATATTCTTCAATTTGTGAATAATATTTCTTGTTCTGAGTTTAATTCTTTTGATGTAATTCAGCCAAGTTCTTTTCATCGAACCTATGGATCTAGGTCGGGTGTAATGGGAGAGTATATTGACTCGGGTTAGCTTGGTCAATTTGCTTCAGTTTTTTCCTGGCCGTTTTATCAGAAACATAATTATAAGTTTCAAAAAAAATGTCAACATAAAAGGAGACAGAACCACTTCCTGTAGCATCTCAACAACATATCTTTCCAAGGAAATTGAGATCCATTTCATATTTGCAAGGGAACAGAAATTTAATGAATAAAAGTGAAAACAAAAAGGGAAAAATGAAACTTGCTCCAGTATTTTAATGTGTACAAGATTCAACACTCCTGCAAGCAGATTAAACACAGATTGTTAAACAAATTAAAAGCTGCAAAAAACTGATACTGTTTCCAAATGGTGAGGAAAACACAAGTACCTAATTTAGTTGTAGTAATGGTTTACAACACAGAATCAACCAGAAGCCTTCAGGTCCTAAGACCTTGTTGCTCGCATCCATTCTACAAAATTGTCCAGGATCAATGGCCACGCAAGCTCTGGATCATAATTACTCAGCTCTGGAAAGCTAATCTGTTATAGAACAACTGAAGCTTCAACCGAGTCCCAAGTATAAAGAACCATAGCAGGTGCAGGCAATAGTAGGTCAATGAAAATTTGCAATTAAGTTAAAAAGTGAATCGAACTCTGTGTAGGTGTGTTTTCGTGTGCAAAAATTGCAACAAGCTTCCTTCTCTATGATATTAATTTTAGCACAATCCAAAAGGAAATTCATTTGTATTCAGATTCTTCTTTGTCGATGTATGCAAATGCATCTAAAAACGTACTTATCAGTAATGATAGTAACTACAGCCCAGTAAAAGTCCTGCTGATACACGGAATTTGGAAAAATCTAATGGTACGCATCCTTACCCCTAAATAATAGAGAGACTATTTCTAAAAACTTATCAGTAATGATAGCATCCTAAAATAAAACGAAAATTAACAGACACCACAGTAAGATCTGCTATGATATTAGCAAGGAATTTTGAACACTTTGAGCCAAATCTAGTAGTACCTCATTGCAAAATCGGTAAAAGCCCATCCACTGATCCAAGTTTATGACCTTATAATCATTCTGAATCTGCAATTATTGCATGAAACAAGGTTTCCTTGGTCATCCTTGTTATATGTAGACATATACTGTCAAGAATGAAGGTAACTCATGCATATAAAATGCACTCTCTACTCAGTCAAACAAAATGGGATCTGTGCATCAATATCATTCATTAACGTCGAAATATAGCTGTCTCAATTTTGTACATAAATGAATTTAGACAGTCACCTTCAGGTACTCGACAAAGTAATCCACCTGAGCACGAAAATGAGACCCTAAAACAAGATCCAGCAATTGGCAGATGCTCTCTATGTCTATACTCTTCTGTTTCTCCTCTGTAGAAATTTAGTTGAAGCAGCATAAATAATAGATAAAGAGGCAAACATGCAAATGCAGTGCTTTGAAATTACAATTACCTGTTAGGCAATACCGAAATGCATAGGAATAGAAATCTACAAAGTTTGATGGCCTCTTGACCTTGATAACATCAGAAAAGAAGATTAGAATCGTTGCAACTTTCCAGGGCGTAATTGTTATGCATCTTATACTGTTATTCATAAAGTAAATCAATCAACAATATAAGGAAAAACGTCCATCACATACCTCTTTCTCTAGCTCCGGAAGGGCCTTCTTCAATTTATTTACAGTGTCAGCCCTTACTGCTTTTAGGCCTCTTCGCCACTCCTCCTGTTGACAATAATATATGAGTTTTAGAACATGGAGATAAAGGAAGAAAGTTGGGGAAAGGGGGAGCACATAAGTTACCGGCAATGGTTAGTGGAATATAACCAATGAGTTGAGCACATAAGCTACCGGCAATGGTTAGCAGAAAATACCGATGGGTTAACAGTATGAAACAAACGTCAACTACCTGAATGCATAAAATTTTGCAATTTTTGAGAAATTTCCATAAAAGAGGACTCGGTGCTTAGAAAAGATAACAAGATTAATGGTCCGTAGTTAATAATCATACAAGCATGTCTAAAGTGTATGAACGTGGGCAGCCTAAACCAAGCACGTGAGCAAATAATAGTAGATGGATTGATATTGAACAAGAACTATGTTCCTTACCAGTGTGAAGTACCCCTGCTTTTCAGCTCTCATTTTCCTGATATCCATATTCAGGAGTTGTTAACATAGAAGCTTAAAGCATGATATGGAGTGCCATCAAATGTGACTTACCAAGCTAGCATCAAGATTCTAACATCAGTGTGATCCACCTCCATATCTGAACATAGAGCTTCAATTCCTTCTGGACTGTTGAAATAAAAACAATTTTACGAGTATACATGCCAGAATGGAAATAGACACTAACATGATGGAAATGAATGATCTCAAATTACTTGGGAATCAAAATGGTTGATTATTTTGATAATAATAAGATATAGGTATGTCCTTTACCAAGTACGCATGAAGAACAAAAACCACTATCCAACCCTGTTATAGCCTTTTCTTTTTCCAACATCATTTTCTTAGATTCCCCAAGCTTTCCTTATTACCTTCGAAGAAATATGCACTGTATCCTATCGAAGGCAGTCCAACTTATCAACTAGGACTTCAGATTTACTAGTTATAAATTTGTGACACTTCCTATTAAGATCAATTGACCAAAAGATCACCTTTGATAAACAAAGATAGAGTTTCAAGATCCTTTCAGTTTGGCTATTAGGATGCTCCTTTTCTCTGAGATGTCGCTGGAAAGAGAATGATATTACTGTATCCATAGTGCAGTCAAACTATGGAACCATTTTTGCAAAATCTACTAAATGGACTTCCACACGATACTTCATTTTCCACAAATAACGTCCAATCCTTACTTTCCCACGCCTTCCCAATATAAAATTCACATTCTCAAGTTATATAATGAAACTGATAAGGCCAGAAATAAAGGTTCTCAGAATCACTAAAGGCTTATAAAGCTAAGAAAAAGCAAATTAGGAGGATCTTAAGCGATATGACATCTTTCCGGCTAAGAGATATTATGCCTAATCAATACAATCCATAGACAGAAGTTTTTTCACAACAGTCTCCAGTTCATTGAATAACACTCAAGTAGCAAAAAGATCAGCTTGCAATTTCATTGAAAGTTCATCTCAATATGAGAAGGTAAGCATATTTTATAAAGCATCAGAAATTGAATTCCATAGCCAAAGAAAAACTTACTCAATCATACCAGAAGACCTATTTGCATACGAGTAAAATAGGTTATCAATTCGCTCCATCTCTTTTGAAGATGCTTTTCCAGATGCTGGACAAAGAAAATTAAGAAGCAACAACCTTAATTCCACATAAACTCAAAATGTCATTTTAAAAGAGTAGGGAAGCATCAACGGCCGGTAATTGCAAAACAAAATTTGGTAATTTACAATCCATTCTGACACAAAGTTTGGATTTTGGAAACTTAAATATCAATTGTGTATGAAACATGGCCAAACATGAAGTGCCTGTGGAACATATTGAGCAATGGGATTTATTTATAACAAATTACGAAAGAGAAGCAATCATTCTTGTAACGGAAATCCAAAGAAAAGGAAAAGAAAGATTCTACAATTGCCAACCTTTTGTGGCAGATTCCTAATTTTTCATTTTGACCAGCATGGAGCAACTGAAAGAACATGCTCCTCTTATTCACTCCTTTGTACTGCCTTCTTTCCTTCATTTTCGTCCAGTTTGATACCAAGTTATCCTTATTGACTTTTCTATTTCCTATAGATTCATTTTCTCTTCAACTCATTATCTTATCTTTGCAGCTTCTCATACTTAATTGTTTACCTCATTTCAGACAGCAACCATATTAACGAGTTGGTTTCATTAAAGTCCCCCAACTATGAGCCCTCTAGTATTTCAAACCCCATCAAACAAAATCCAAGGAAACATGAAAATTACTACAGGATTTCAATCTAAAACCAAAAAGAAAAGACAAAAATACTCTAGTTCTGATCATCAAAGAAGCATGAAAGAGGCTATAAGGAAGCAACTTAAAGCAATTACGATCAGTGAACTCACTATCAAATCGGTTAAAAGTACAGATTTTGAACCCAACCCAAAAACAAAAACAGGAAAAGAAACAAAACTACATCAACCAGAAATAAACCTAATGTGGATTTCTTGATCTCCGCAAAAGTTGAATAAGGCAAAAAGGGAATTACCAGAGCGAAAAAGATCGGAAGCAGAATAAGTAATCGGAGTAGTGGAATTGGCTTGACCCGTTTTCCTGGATGCAGACTGACGCATCTTCAACAACACCATCCCAGAAAACCAAAAAACACGCAGAAACCAAACAAAGACACAAACTTTAGACAGAAACAGAGCAATCGAGAGAAACAGAGAGAAAGACGGAGAGAAGAAAAGAGACCTCGAGCTAGAGAGCCAGAAAAAGGAAGCTTCCTCGTTGCTCTCTAGAAATGCTTTGTTGCTTCAGTCCAAGTGATATATACCCACACAATTATCAGCTCAGCTATGGAGTTTCGTTTTCCTTCACTTTATTTTTTCCCCCTTCAATCAAATTTCCCCTGTTATTTGTTACTAATTTACTATCATTAGTGTCGGTTGAAATATAAATACATTAAGAAACACCAAAATTTTAATTTCATCCTAAAAGAGCCACTTTTCAAATCAAACAAATTGATGTGAGTGGTTCAGCACTCTCATCCTTTAATTAGAAGTTTAGAGTTTGAGTCCTGGGAATGGAAAAATCTGTTTAACCAGCACTTTATCCCTTATGAGCTGACCCGATACGAGCGAAAATTAGTCTGAGAATGAATAGCTTAAAGACGCTTTCTTATAATTGAGACCCTTTTGAAACACTTCGTAGTCTTAAAAAACAAAGAGCCACTTTTCACTTTTGCTTGTTGTTAGATATTAAACAATGTTTAGTTTTTGTTTTGTGATTGGTGGGTTTGGTTTTGGTGTAGGTATGGCAGAGCAGCAGAATCCAGTGTCGCCTGCCATCTGAATTCACTTTTCAGATGTGCCTTATGTACGACTTGACCTAGTACAGTAATCCTTAAATATTATTACCTCATTCGCTTCTTACCATTTCACTTTCTGACTTCCTTTTACGCATATGCTTTGGCAGCCTTTAATTCTGTCTTTTCATGAGTAAGTCAGGGCCTTCCTTCTTCTTACCATTTGATTCCACAAATGGTTTAGTTCATTTCAAGAATTTATTTAACATGTACCTAAAAATAGATGTTGCAAGAACCAAAGAAAGGGTACTCTTTACCCCTTTCATTTGCTCTACTTATCTTCTTCTCTGGTCCTTGTCATGCATTTTGCCTTTTTCCCCTCACGGATTTGAATTTTAGCAAAAATAAGAGCACCTTTCACTTGTAAGAAATAATCCAGAAAAACTTATCCTGACTTGAAATCATGAGAAAAAGGAAAGGTACAGTTTTGCTTGTATTTTCCCGTTTGCTTTTTTACTTTCCAACCAAGGAAGAATAGGAAGACAGAAAGTAACAACTCAACCATACATATAAATCATTAAAACGACAGGCCTGCTGGATTTCAAATTTCTTTTCAGCTTTACAGCAACTAGAGGAAGGTGCTCTACCAAGAAGGGCCATGAAGGTTTGAGCCAGGTAATAGCTGTCAGCTTAATGCACAACTTGCTTCAATTTGGAACAGATACTGCACACCTGTAACACATGCTTCTGGTGAATAAAGATCAATGGCTGGATATATGAACTGACTTGTAAAAGAATTCTGATTAGTAAAATGACTGTGGCAGTCGAAATATCTGTGTTCTTCACCATTTTGGGGGAGATTGATAGATGCTTTGATCGTATCCATGTTATTGTTATAAAAATTTTACCTGCAGGAAAAGGATTTTCTGTAATCCTGTTAAAGAAGATATCCAGGGTGTCAAGACGGAGCAGCCATCTCTGAGAGATAGCACGTAAAGAGAGACACTGCATCCTGCAAATGGTTTGAGTGGCGGTCTTCTGGAACTGGTGCAATAAAAACAGTGTCAAAACAGCTTAACTGACCATCACGTGATGAGCCCTCACTGATATTGGATAGAAGCAATTCACAGATCTCCTCTGCCATCATCGAATATGCTACCCTGCAACATTGACAACTAGAATTGTAAATGGCTAGAACATAGAGGCTTCCTATGGCTAGTTTTTAGCTTGAGTTCCACTTGGCAGCCATTTTTGTCTCCATTTCATAAGGCAACAAAAATCATTTTGTCAACAAACCTGATGGTGAATTGCCTCCTAGAAAATAAGTAATGATCATGTCGTGAAAAAAATTTATAATACCTTGCATCAGTGGGCAATTGGTTACCCAAAACTGCTAAAGATTCATTAAGATGACCAAGAAAGTCTCTGCAGGCAGATTCTTTGCTCTCCAAAGATTCCTGCAAAATTATCAATTCAAAGTAGAGAATAAGACTGAGAGGAAGAGCGAGAGATAATCAAAGAATGAAAAACAAATTGAAATAATATCATTGCCAAAGATGGTAAATGTAGACAATGTTGTCAAAACCATACGTTATCTGAGTGTTTACTTCAAATATACCAAACAAGTAATGAGCCTTATCTTTTATGATACTAAAAAGCATTCCAACTAGCGGGCAAAACTAAGGTTAAAAAAAAAAAAAACCAACAAAAGGGATTTGAAAGCAATTTAATTTAGCATAGTTAAGGTTTTAGTTCCTTCTTTGGATTTCGCAACAGTTAGTCCATTAAGGGGAAGGGGGCAAACAGCTAAAATGGATGTTAAGCAATCAGACTAAGTTTGCAATACTTACCTAGATACTATCAACAAGAAAAATTCGAGTATTTCATACAAAAACTATAACTATTGAAGTGGCTGGCATGAACTAAATTTGCAGGCATATTTTCGTATGAATTAGCAAATCCACTTGCATTTCAATTGATCTAGCAACCAGTGCTGGCAACAATATACCACATAAGACAAGCGTTAAAGGATGTAATGTCCTTGAAAATATTTTACCAGTTCACTCATAGCATTGTCTTCTTCCAGAAATGAACTTCGTATCAAATAGAATGAAATATACATCGCAGCTCCCAATTCCCAATTTTCAATTTCAGACTTGTGGCCCTCCATCGATGTTGCAAGCCTCCATATCTCCGAGTGGTTGGCTGCAACAAATAAATGTTAGACTGCATCATGTAGACCTATAACTCATCGTATCAGTTTGCTATCTGTGAGTTGACTATAACCCATTGTATCAGTTTGCTATCTATGAGTTAAAGTACCAAGGCCAACAAATAGTGAAATTTAAAACTACGTTCTTTAAAAAATTTCCATCCCCTTTTCTTTTTGTGTATGTGTGTGTACATGCTTAATTAGGGGCATGACACAAAACCTGGGATTAGGAATCCCATAAGCACTTTTACTATATAATAAATTTTATCCATCAATTAATTTAAGAATAAGTTGTGAAATTTTACCTGATAAAAATAAAACAGGGGCAATTGAAATCATGAAAATAGAGTGAGCTTTTTGCCAATTTTCACAGCCAAGAAAGTGTTCAAGGGCCTTTGTGAGATCTCCATGGTAACTAAAATAAATTGCCTGCACAACAGGCAAAAGGGATCAGCTACAACTTAAGATGCTCCATAAGAGCGAACACATTTTCTTTTGCAGAGTGGAGAGGCACCACAACTCAACGGACGGATTTGGGTTTGTCCATATAAATGTTAACCTAGGTTGTCTAAAGCAGGGTATCCTTACAAACAATTAATTATGCAGTCTTTGAGTGTCTCATGCACATGAAAGCAACAGATGAAGATACAAGTACAAAATGAAAAATTGATTCAACGTCAGCATAATAAGGTACAAAAAGAAAATAATTTTAAAAAAAAGGTACAGGACGAAAATAGCATACCAAAGCTTCATGCAACCATGAAGATGGAACACCGAGTTCATTGATAAAGTCTCTCTGTGATTGATCTGTGTTCCAAGTTTCACAATATTGAAACAAAATCTCCCGAATAAGGGTAGTGTGGAGATGAGGATAATTGTCACAATAAGGCATGTGGAGTACCACATAGATTGCCCAATGACATTGTCCAACAGACAACAGCTGAGAAACCAGACCCATGTCAAGAACTTGAAGATCATTTGAAGAGAAAATGCCAACAGCTTCTAAAACTGCTCGCTGATGCCAAATCATGTGGTAGTCTAGTGGGTCATTTGTTGAAGAGAAGGCACTAAACATGGTCTTTGTAAAGCCAAAATCATTACTTCCATTTGCATGAAGAAGCATAAGGTAATATGAGAGATCAAAGTGCTTCTCACCGAAATTTACAGTCTCTTCCAATAATCCTTCGTCAATGTAGATAGGTTTTGGAATTGGAGCCTTACACTCATCAAGAAGATGTTGATAAGTTCGAAAGATAATGGGCAATGGTGTGTTAGGGGCTAGTTGATACCACATCAATAACCCTAAGAACCTTTTCCAATCAATTTCACTGCCATCCAAAGAATCATGAATGTTACCCCCAAGCAACTCATAAAGCCTTATTCTTTCTTTCTCAATGAAGTTGAAGTCTAGACCATTTATCCTCCATATATCAAGTTGCCGTGAAACATCAGCACGATTCACTACAGACCCACCAGCCTGACTTAACAAACAAGCCAGCCTCACATCTCCTTTAGAAGCAGCTAATTCTGTGGCAGCATCTAGCTGCCGTCCAGTTAGGAGCGAAAATGTGTGTTCTAGATAACTTGATTCATTCAAGGAGCTTACCTCCTCCTGAACTCGATGACAAACACTTTCTTGCAACCAACAACTGAACTCTGCTCTTCGGATAAGAGGCAGCGCTTCCTCATCCACTTCTGGAGAACTTTCCTTCATATCTTGCATCATCTCTTCCTCATTATCAGCAGCAATAGATTTTAATTGTCCAGTATTTTCCCTTTCTGAGAAAAGAACCTTTATCAACTCCCAGATCATGACCTGGTGCATCAAAACCAAACGTGAAGAGGATGAGAGCCCTGGTACCTCCAGCTGCCTCTCAATGATGTCTATATAACTGCGACATATATCTGAAAGCATGAGACGATTGCAGACAGCTTTTTGAAGCTTCAATCTGAACGAACCCACTTCAATTTCTTTTATTTCGTGACTGATTTCCTTAAAAAGCTTTAAGGGGGAATCAAAACCAAACTCAATAAGTTCCTTTCTGGATTTGTTATTCTCGTCCCTTGCTACTTTGTCAATTGCAACTTTCTCTACATTGATCACTGAAGTTAATAATGACTTGCTGCTTCCAACTGGAGAACCAGTATGAACAAGAACTCCATTTGGTCCCCACCCTACACGAAATGACCTACCCATAAACAAACCAGCATCAACTATGTTCCGAGAATGGTTTCTAGTTACCGGTGTCTGATGCTTCAGGTCCAGCTTGAAACCTTCTGCCTTTATCATTTTTGATGGCAAGCCCTTGTTTTGTTGGGCCATGAGAATATTTCTTGAAGAGCTAGAATGTAAACTACCAGGATTATACTCAAGAAGAGGCAAGGGAGTTTTTCGTACAATAGGAGGACTAGACCTAGGGATCATCTTCTGGTTATAACTCTGTAAAGGAGATTTCATGCTTTCCTTTCTGTAAGATGACTTCTGATTAGCAGTGTCACTAATATCTTCAAGCTCATCTTCTTCCTCGACAGGAAACATTAGCATCCTCATCTCTTTCATCCTTACAGGATCAAGACCAAGATGTGCAGGAAGAGAATGATATAGCATAGGTCCAGCAGGCTCCAATTCTACTTGTTCAGTTTCTTGATCCACTTCAAGCACCTCGTCATCATCATTCAGCTGAACAGGATCTTGAACCGTTGGGAGATCATCCATCGTAATGTCTTCTTCTTCATCATCAGTCAAACCAAATCTGCTGAAGTGGGAAACTGAGAACTTCCAATTGCTACTTGTTGGGTTGAATGAAATAAACTCAGCTCCCTGTCTCTCCATACTTGCCCTCAATTTCTTGGCAACATCATTTACCCAGTCTGTCCTTACGTTCGATGATATCTGTAGAACCAATGTCACTTCAGCCGGTTTGTTGAGTCCCTGTCCAACCGGAGGCTTAGGACTTTCATCTTCATAAACAACCACTTCATGCCTACGAAACTTAACAATCTTATCCAAATCCAACCACCTAACATCAGTCTTACCAAAAAACCTAATGGATCCATAACCAAACCTTCCAACACTGAAATCAGGAACTCGACCACAGTAACCAGGATCAACCAGCTCAAGGGCAACTAAATCCATCACACAAGGTTCCATATAATAATCCTCACCAGTCAAGATAGGTAAGAAAGCTCCAAACTTTGTTAAAATCTCACACGGTAACTCATTGTTCGAAGACAACCTTCTTTTCTTGCATTGAGCATGTAAATCTGAAGTACCCATTTCAAAACCCACTGCACTGGAACTACGCATAGAAGCACTGCTTCTTGAACTACGAAAACCCCCTGCTACGGAAACAAAAAAAACATGAATACCTCACCGAGGAAGTTGAGCTCTTGAAGGTTTTCTTCGAATTTCAACTACAAAATAGAATTACAAACTATGTTGCTTGCTGGTCTGAAGCTAAAAAAACAAAAACGAAGTTTAAAAGTTCATTGACCTATTTCAGCAAACACCTTATACACAATACAATAAACACAAAACGGCGAAACTTAAAGCACTAAATTACCCGAAACCGGGAGGAGAGCAGAAGATGACATTAGAGAAGAAGAAGAAGAAGTCAGCGAGCCCAAGGACTTTTAAGGCTTAAGCGACTTTCAGTTGGGTTTGGGTGGAACCACCAACTCCGGTTGTCCGTCGTTCATGGAGTGGAAGTCCAGAGATACCCATCACTGAGGTCCGTTTAAGAGATCCCACAGGATAAAACGGCATGCCGTAATACCCGAGGGTAATTTAGTCTTTTCAAATAGGTATAAATGTTTTCTCTTTCGAGTTGATTTAGAGCTCGGGACTGCCCGGGCTGGCCTAGAAGGAATCCGACTTGTCGGTCGTCGGACACTTGGAAACTTCACACTCCTAACTCTCTCTGTCTAGCTTTCTTCAATTTGAGTGCTACAAAAATGGCTGCTTTTGGAGCTGCCACTTCTAATCAAAACCCTAACAAGTCGATTGAGGTAAATGAGCATTGTTCTTATCCGAGTCTTCTTTTCTTAGCTTAATGATTGATTTCTTAGGGCTTTGAATGATTTTATTCTAATATTGATTGCTTGTTGGATGCGCGCAATAGGTACTTCAACCTCCTAGTGACTCGGTGTCGAGTCTCAGCTTCAGTCCTAAAGCCAACTTTTTAGTTGCCACTTCCTGGGACAATCAGGTTTTACTTTTCCCCCTTAGTTTTGTTTTAATACTTTGCCATCTTTTCTTTTTCTTCGCCATGTATGGATTTAAGTGAAATGGGAGGTATCTCTACTTGTTTAATGAATGTTGATTATGTGTTTTTGAAACATTTGTATAGGTGCGATGCTGGGAAATCTCAAAGAGTGGAGCAACTGCAGCTAGCGTGCCTAAGGCTTCCATGGCTCATGACCAACCTGTGATGATCACTTTGTATTTACGAAGCCACCTTTTAATCAATATCCGGATTCCAATTCTTACTCTTTTGCTTTGATTCTTGCTTTCAGGTTTTGTGCTCTACTTGGAAGGATGATGGTACCACCGTCTTCTCTGGAGGATGTGACAAGCAAGTCAAGATGTGGCCTTTGCTTTCCGGAGGCCAATCTGTGACTGTTGCTATGCATGATGCCGCTGTCAAAGAAGTTGCTTGGATTCCTGAGATGAACCTCTTAGTCTCTGGGAGTTGGGATAAGACGCTCAAGTAGCATTCTTTTCCTTATTATAGTGCTAAGCAATTTCATTTTTTCTTTATAAGTTTTGAATGTTACATTCATTGATCTGGGAGTAGTATCTAAATGACTCTCTGAATTCTGCCTGAAGTAACTTTGTCACTTTGTTGATAGGAATTCAACCTTAGTTTGCTGTGGGCAATGTTATGCTTTTTGCTTCATTTTATCTTCGTCTTTGATTAGTCAAAATGAATGTTCTGTATTTGATATGCGTTCTCAGAAAACTTACATTCTATTTACACTTGGGTCCTTATTGATTGTTTTTTGTTGGCCATGTACAGGTACTGGGATACAAGACAGTCGAATCCAGTTCACACACAACAGCTTCCTGAGCGCTGTTATGCAATGACAGTGCGGCACCCGTTGATGGTTGTTGGAACTGCAGACAGGAATCTTATAGTCTTCAATTTGCAAAACCCTCAGGTAATCTTTTCTTGTGTTATTGGATCATATTTTCCTATGTTTTGTGTGTGTGAGAGAGAAAGAAAGACTGAGAGAGAGAGAGAGCAAGTGAAGATGATTAAAACATCTCCTGAGAAACAACTATGGTTATAGTATGACATTTTGGACTAGTGACCAGAATAGAATACGTCCAAGTGTTAAGCTTCTATGAATGATTCAACAGATATTCTTGAATTTATCTCATTGATATCAATTCATTTTATTTGCACCTTTGATTGGCAGATGTATATTGCCAAAAGCATTCTGATGAAAATTCTTCTATTTTGATAGCATCTTTTAAACCTAATAAGTTTTAACAGTAATTTCATTCCTTATAATGCCTTGGGCTGTACATTGAATAAAATTTTTTTACTTTAGAAGAGAATCTAACAGAGTTCTTCAGAACAAAGGGTTAACCACTACAGATTTCTCTGAATTAGGATATCTAGAAAATACAAACTTTTGAATTAGTCTGGGAAATGGCCTGGAAATATGTGTGAGGCATCAATTTATCGTGTGATTTCTTCTTTCTACTTAAATTGGAGATTGGTAAGGAGATTAGGAGTTTTATGGTTTTGGACTTGAGATGATCCATGTGAAGTTACCCAGGAAATGAAGAATCATTATGCCTTAACAGACTAAAAATCAGTGATCTTCAGTTGTACCTTTTTCTTGTTCTGTATCCTTTGCAAATCATTGTTTGATTCTGAGTGTCGTGAAATGGTAACAGACCGAGTTCAAGAGAATAACTTCTCCCTTGAAGTATCAAACAAGATGTGTTGCAGCCTTTCCTGACCAGCAGGGCTTCTTGGTATGTTCTCCTGTTCTACGTATGATTTCAAATGTTTGTGGCACTTGTCATCTATAGATCTCTGTGATTCACTGACGTGGAGTGGCATCCATCACTCTGTAGCTCTTGCTGGCTAGTTCATTTGAACTCAAACTTAGTTGTTTAACATGCTTTACAATTATTCACAAAAACCACATGTAGCATCAGTTTTCCATGGGTTGAGAATCATCATTGTTTAGGCATGAAAATATCTGTTTTCCTTCTTCTTTTTGTATCCCATGGGTGGTAAAATAAATATAAAAATATTGGCTGTATTAACTAAATTGTATGTTTTTGGGTAGGTTGGTTCAATAGAGGGCAGAGTTGGTGTGCAACATCTTGATGATGCACAGCAAAGCAAAAACTTCACTTTCAAATGCCACAGAGACGGCAACGAGATATACTCTGTCAACTCCTTGAATTTTCATCCAGTAAGTTTGGGTTGCTTGTCAGTATCCTCAACCGTGCTTCATTTTTGCTTTCATGTTAACCGGATATTCAATCCTATATATCAATTTAATTAACTGGAGAGATTGAAGATATCTAAGATCACTGTTGCTAGTTGCTGATTTTGGTGATTCCTTTAACATGTAGCTCTTTTCTGCAGGTCTATCACACCTTTGCTACCGCAGGTTCTGATGGTGCTTTTAATTTTTGGGACAAGGATAGCAAACAAAGGCTCAAGGTTTGACTTAACCTGTCTCATAAGTGCTAATCCAAATTTTCTGGATTTCTGTGTTGTTTTTGGGGACAACTCTTCTACTTCTGATCGAATAAATATATATTTGAATTTTTGCAAGTTTCACCCATATTTCCACTTTTCGTGGAAGTATTGATAGCTGGTTTTGTTCCTTTCCTTCAAAAATGTACTTTAGTCATGACATCATGTTACTGGAAGCATGCCATATTCCCCTTGGACAATACATGCATATAGGTTATGGCTTGTCCTTAAAAAAAGTTCATAAGGAACAGCATTATTTTCTACTATAACACTTTTTTTCTGATCACAGGCGATGTCGCGATGCCCACATCCTATACCCTGTAGTACTTTCAACAATGATGGCTCGATATTTGCCTACTCGGTATGCCTCAATTTCCTGATATAGATGGGCTGCATCTATATACGCTTCCTCTCCACCGTCATCTTCTCCTTCTTTACCTAAAAAAGTGCAATATGCTTCTTTTATGTTGAACACTAGTGGATCTTATTTCTTCACTCAGAAATGTCTTTTATCTAGTCTTTCATGGTTTACCTAGAATTTACTAGTTTGATAAAGATGGTTGCTGTTATGCTTCTTTTGATCTTCTATAGGTTTGCTATGACTGGAGTAAAGGTGCTGAAAACCACAACCCGGCAACAGCAAAAACTTATATCTATCTGCATTTACCACAGGTTGCAGTTTGTACCATCTTTCGGTTTTACTGAATATCTAATGCAACATAAGAAGGAAATACTATATATAACTGTCTTCACTTTTTAATACAGGAAGCTGAGGTTAAGAGCAAGCCCCGAGTGGGCACAAGTGGTAGAAAGTAGGGACGCATTTTATAAGACGAGTTGGAGAAGTGTTTTTATATGAGATGGGCCTCGATTATGACATTTTCATTTTGAGTGTTGTTGTCAATAGCAACTTGGGATTAGGAACAGAGTTGCCCATGCATGTTATTGTTTTATTTTCTTGCTCTTTTGTATTCCTTAGTATTTGAGTTGCAACATGCATAGCTTGAGATGTGCTAGTTTTCTGACAGTTCTTTGTGCAATAGTCCTGCGACCTGACGGTTCTAAGAAGTTGAATTACAGTACATGAGGTGCCGATGGCATGCAAGGTTTTGAGCTTCTAACGCTTGATCTAATGAAAATCTCAACATTCTCACAATTTTATACAGCCTTTCCTACTACATTTATCTGGATTGCTTCGTCCATTTCGAAAAGTTTCAAGCCTTGGTTTTGCAGTAAGACATTTTTATTCTTTATATAGTTGAAAGCATAAGTATAAAAATAGTAACCAAAGCTTATTTTCTGGTCAATGCGTAAGGGGTTTGGATTGTATTGGGATCAATGATAGTGTGGTCCAGCTTATCATATGGTAAAGCGATGAATGCATAAGGGGTTTGGATTGTATTAGGATCAATGATAGTGTGGTCCAGCTTATCATATAGTAAAGCGATGAAGATTCTCCTGTAGACATGGTGTCATACCTAAAGGTTTAATTGTGACCCACCAAGCAACAGGCTAAGTTCCTAACTAAATTCAAAGTGAAATAAACAATTCTTTTGAGTAAAAACCAAGAAAAGAACAAATAATGGCAAGACAAAAGGAGGGGAAGTTTTCCTGGCAGAAAATATTAGCCTTTTTGTCTCTTGGACTTTATGCATCATATGTATAGCATAGCACGCGTTAACTTTACCCTTTTCAACAAAGACAGGATACAAGTGCCTTTGGAAGTCTGTTTATTTCCAAGATTTTGATTTTTGGTAGAAATGCTTGCATAGAAGTTGATATTTTTTCTTCCTTTAAAGATTTGGATGTTGGGTTGTTTAGCATTTGTTCCTAAAGCTCATAGCAAAAGATCTTTGCTGATGAAATCGAATGCTGTGTAAGGATCACCTACAGAGAGATGATTATCCGCTTTTTATGGGATTTTCAAGCGCTTGGGTCAATTTTAACCAGCATGGTTTTGGTTGTTTCCTAGTGAGGTTTGACCCATTTTGGACCATTCTTGCAGCAAACTTCGTACTAACCATTTTCCATGCGCCGGTTGTGGGTCGACAGAAAGACGAGTGATGAGGTTGTGGGTCGACAACGGAAGAGGAGTGGTGCGACGGTTGAGGAAGACAAGGCGAGCCGGACAACAGACGACAACCGAGAGAGAGGATGGGGCTATTTTGGACAACGCGTGACCTAACGTTTCGGAGACAGAGACATAATGTCCCTTGTCCTCCGGTTTTCGGAGATACAAAAATTGTCTCTGTCATCCGGGAACTGAAGACAAAAAGTCGGGGACAACAACCAAACAGGTACAGATGACAGAATTTGTTTGTTTTATGACCTGTCCCTACTAACGGGGACAGGAACCAAACGCTACGTTGAAGTGTCTGGTCTGTATGTGGACACACTCATATCAATTCAAGCTACCTTTTCCTCCGTTTGTTATGCAATGAGTAAACTTAGCTATCAGCAGAATATAGCAACCTATTGGCTATTAGAATTGCTTAAGGCTCCATTAAAGTCAAAAGTTTAGCTGTTAAACTACAGGCCTCGTACTTTTTTTTGGCTTCCAGTCATAATGTGGCATTGCTTGGAAAAGAATATGAAAATTCTAAAGGAAATGAAGGGAAAAAATAGAAGAAAAAAAACGTAGAGAATGAGAAGTGGAAAACGTTTTGGTACCAAGTGACTATGAGTAAATCAAGCATTACTCCACATTTCTTCCTGTTCCATATTAAAACTAATGAGATTCAGGATGACAATAGGCCGGTTTATGAATTAGTTCCGCCAATTTTTTTAAAATAACTTTTCTAAAATTAAAAGTGTAAAAATAACATAATTTTTTAATTAGGACAACTCAGGTCTGCCAGATATTCAACTCTTTTAAGCAAAATGATATCATTTTACTTAGAACAATTGAGTCTCGAGTTGGTCCGAGCCTGACCCTGACCTTGACCCATAGATTAGTCCATTAAAAACATCTAAATCTAGACCCATGAGTCAGTCCATTATCATCAGATAAAACCAAACAAACTCGTCCAACTTTGTGGCATGAAATTCTCTGTCCCCAAAATTGTGTATCAACCATGTCTCATTAAATCCAAGTCATCCATTTTGTGTGGGATCTCACATAAATAGATGGCTTGGATTTAATGGGACAGAGTTGGTACACAATTGTTGTACCACAAAACTTGAATTAAAAAGTTGTTGTAATATTCAAACCTCAATTATTGATATCACTCTAGCAAGCTAAATTGTTCCTCTAAATTTAAAATCAATTAAATTTAGAATGTGCATAATCTTAAAATTTTAAAAAGTACTAATCATAAATAAATTTTTTGAAGATTTGAGTTTCTAATTATAATTAGCTAATTAAGAATTATTTTCCATTTTAATAATTTAAAAGTCACCTGTAAATATTAATTATATTAAATCCATCACTTAATTTTAATTGCACTTATAAGATTATAAAAGAAGAGAAAGAAAAACTCAAATCAAGTCTAGGAGTCCCGGAGTTTATCAAGTTTCAGGGCATATGCTCCAGAGACGTATGTGCCTATGCTTCTGTTCTTTAACGAACTTAAGCCGGATGGAGTCTATTCTCACATTACATGAAGTACTGTGCTGATGTGAATGGTCCCGCCTTTCAGGGGTTGGTCTGCCTAAGGCCTTATCTTGTAAAGCTTGCTGGACCTAGTAAAGAAAGCTGCAAGCAGCAACCATCTTCCATCATCATCTTCATCCTAAGCTAAGTTCTGATGTAATGTACAGTTTCAGCTTTCAAATTTTTATGACATGCACACTTGGGTTCTCTGGATATGTCTCAGTCTGTGGTACAACTACAATGTTAGTTCCTGAACCAAAATATGAATACATAGCTCGTAGCTGCATGTGGCTTCTGACATAACCATGTGTCCTATAGTGTCATGTTTATAGAACCCAAATGCTGGGGCTGATTCAGTTGTCTAGAGCTTTGAGTTATTGAATGGAAATTAAATGATTTAACTGAATTCAGAATTGGACAACAAAAATAGTGAGCTTCGGGGGGACAGGGGAAGTGTAATTGATGACAACATCTTCAATATGCAGAGACTCTGTGTGGCCTAATGAGGCCAAAGAATGAATGGTCAAAGATAGCAACTACAAGCAGACTACAATCCCAAGATAGAATGGGGTTTATACTAATATTTTAATGGGATGAGCTTCAAAATTACAGGAAACGTTAGGTTTGTGTCAAATTGGGTGATATGGGCAGGCGTAGGATTCCTATGCTTGGTAACTTATAGGAACTGTGTCTGATGCGAGCCACGAAGTGCTTCTGTCTTCTAGCCGCCGCAACATATGTATATATACATATCGTTTTGTACAAAACTGGAGGCATGTTTTGCTACCCGTCCTGCGGGAAAACTTTAGCATTAAGAAAGGCACTTGCCACAATCCTAATTAAATGTTACTTAATAATCCAACTAAACTCTTAAATCTAAATGGTGTGAAGTTCTTTTTTTTCTCTCACAAGATATTTTAAGAGGATCTCAATTATGGGAAAGCACTTTAAGTCATCTACACTCAAATTAATTCTCGTTCAAACTAAATAGGTCTCTTGCAGAAAGTAAAATTCTGACCCTAAATTTTAAACAGCTGCATTCATATTTTGTATGCTTCGTCCTTATGGTTTTAACTTGCTCTTGCATATCTCCATTTTTGGGAATAACCAATTAACACGACATTGTTCTTGCTAATGTAAAAGGGTGAATGACTAAAGGCCAAGACCCTGATGGGTCCCAGAACTGAATTGATGAGTGGAAGCCTGGAAGGCCGCAAACGACGCTTATAAAAGCCGCCTCAGGCTCACCGCCTCTTACACTACAAGACCCCCGTCTTACTTTTGTTTTTTTTTGGCCTTTTCAAGTTCTCTCCTTTTTCTCACAGGCATTGTAACAAACACATAATTCCAAAAATTATCAGAATCGTTTCCTTAAACGCCATGGCTAGACCTCAACAACGATACCGTGGTGTGCGACAAAGGCATTGGGGCTCGTGGGTCTCCGAAATTCGTCATCCCTTACTGTAATCCCCCATCCTTGAAGCGTTTTCTTGACCTTTTTGCTCACCACCGAAACGTTTCGTTTCTATGCTTAAGACACAATTGTACTGAACTTTATTTATTTTTGGTCTATTACAGGAAGACTAGAATCTGGCTAGGCACTTTCGAAACGTCGGAGGACGCAGCGAGAGCCTACGACGAAGCAGCGAGACTCATGTGCGGGCCAAAAGCGCGCACAAATTTTGCATATAATCCCAACGAGCCGCAGTCATCGTCATCCAAGCTTCTCTCAGCAACTTTGGCAGCTAAGTTACACAAGTGTCACATGGCAGCCCTTCAAGTCACCAAAAAGAATGTAAAAAAACAGATGCATGAAGCTCAATGTACCCCATTTGGGACTAGCAACGCTGGGATTGCGGGAAACAGCTCGAGATGGCCGGAGTGGAGATGGGTTGGTGAGAACGGTCAGGTAGACAATGGACAACAGCAGTTTATGGCTCTTGAAGAACACCATGTAGAGCAAATGATAGAGGAGTTGCTTGATTGTGGTTCCATGGAGTTTTACCCTGCTTCTCAAACATAAACTATATAAAATTCAGATATGAAAATTAATGTAGTAGCTAATAGCTAATTACCTTCCAATCCTGAACTTGCCTTTCCATTGTCACCTATTTATATTTCCACTTCTTTCTTGCTCCAATAATATAACACCTTTCACTTAGCTTAACGTTGGACATGCAACAAGTAACTTGCATTAATTTGGCCAGTTAAAGAGACTCAAACCTGAACCTGTTGAAGGTAATGTACCAGGTTCAATAAAGTAGTGTGAATGTATATGACACAAAGAGTTTGAGTGTAGGCCATTAGATAAAGATGTATGTTCTTATAAAACAAAAGTGAAGACAAAAGGGCAAAGTTGATGACGGCAAACGTTGGCATTATATAGAAGATATTCCTTGTCTCTTTCCCTTCTCTGTTGTGAGTTTCATCTGGGGAAAAGAATCTCAACACTGAAAAGTTCCAAAGCCTCAGAAGGAGATGAGAAGTTCCACAACTCCAGTTTTTGTATCGTTCAAGAAATATTTCCTACACTTTTTAGTTTTGGCATCCATTTCCTAATAGCAATTGGCACAATGGTCTAGTGACATTCAGTTTAATAGTCCACAAACGAATTAAGAGTGGGCAAATTCAAAATCCAGAACATTCACTTACGGATTTTTGTGTGTCCTAAGTATGATATTAAGTAATAGCATTATGGGGACAAAATCCTATTAGAAGATGTTCCCTTGTCCTATATAGCACTCCCATTGTGTGTGTACAAGGAATGTTGTCACTTTCATGTCTAGAAAAAGGACAAGTTTTGCACATTTGGAGCCACTGAAGTCTGAAGCTTCGTTTATTGTGTGCTTCAGAAAAGTGGAGAGTATAATTTCTTCCAAGTAATGCGCTTTTTTGGAAGATGATAAGAGACTTGACAGCCTCTCTATCCTTCCAGCTTAGATCCTTTGATTTCCTCAAAAGCCACTACTTTTTGACTAGAACAAGCATTCTCACTAATCATTATAAAAACACTTGCTCTTGTTTTCACGTTTTTCACTTTTTGTTTGAATTTCATGTATAGCTATTGTTTTTAACAGTATCTAACACCTAATAAAAGTACTATTGAACAGGTGCACTTTGCACTTTCTTATGGTAAAAATTTTTAAAAGAAAAATAAGTATTTGGCTGTTAAATAAAAAAATATTTTTTAATAAATATAACTTTTTTGACAACTAAAATATAACTTTTTAAGAAGTTTAAATTTGGAGATTCTTAAAAAAGTGTTTTTTCAGTTAGAATTTTTATATCAATTAATGAGTCTATTTTTTAGTCCATTTTCTCTTATATTTTACACATAATTTTCACAATACTCACAAACTCGTCTTTTCGTTTATTATGTATTTAATTATTTATTTAACTTGGATATTTATTTTGAGATTTATATAATATTATTTGACTTTTTATATATTTTAATATTTATTTTCGATATTAGTTTATTTATGCTATAATCTATATAAAAGATTTGATTAGATATATTTTTATTTATTTTTCATATGGTTTAAAATTATATAATAATTAATATGTTGTATTTTGTATATTATTTAATATACTTAAAATATTATTTATATGTATATATAATTTTTATTACAAAATAAAATATAGTTAAAATTAATAAAAGTATTTTTATTTTTATATTGCCAAACAACCTATTGTATTAAGCTCTTTCAAAAAAGTTGTTTTTTAATTGACGACTAAGCAATCAATCGACCTCTTAAAAAAGCTCTTCTCAAAAAAGCTCTACTGATATATGTCTTTTTCATTAATTTGGGGCAACGAAGATATTTTCTTCCCTGAAAACATTTTAAAGCTAGAGTAGCATCCCCACCATGTGAATACACTTTGTCTCTTACCGAACTCTCGAAACTTTTGTAAGAAATCCAGTTGGGAGGTATGAACCCACACTGATAAGCCAAGTGATGAGAATTTCCAGTTCTGTGGACCTACTTTGTCACTTTTATGGAGCCATTGTTCCAGAAAGGGGCGATGGGTAATGTTTGATATGTACAGGTGCGGTACTGATGGATGTGGAAATCTCTAAAATTTCATGGGATAGATTTGGAATCAAGTAACCTGATGATTTGCATCCACACCTATAGCTCCGTAGCCTTGCAGATTTTCGCATGTAAATGTAATTCAGAGACGATTTGCAGGGAAAAAAGAAAAAGAAGGAACGATTGGTTCATGATTTTCCATGCTATTATGATGCATTTTGATTTTTTTTATTGAATTTGTTAATGATATTTGAGATCCTAGACTGAAGATTTTTAATCTTGTTTAAACGTGCCGTAAGGATTTGATTATCAATGTTTGATATTCAGTGATAAAGCCAATAATTTAAGATAGAACGGCTCAAAATTTTAATTTTTTTAAATTTTAGAAGGCTCAATATATCACAAGACTCCAAATAACTTCATCATTATATATATATATTAAAAATAAAAAAAAATATTTATTTTTTTTAAACTTTTGGAAGGCTCATGTGAGTCTGTCAGTGTTGATATTTCATGTTAAATTTAATAACAAAATGATCTTTTTATAAAAAATATCTCTTATGTTATAGTTTATAATTCATGAAATTTAGATAACCATGTACATAAATAAAAGGTTGTCTCAATGCACAAGACTCTTTGCTCAGAAAGAGTCAGAAGAAGAAAGGACATCAATTATACGTAACTTTTTTACACTTTACGGAGAAGTTATTTACAAAAAAATACTTCCTCATATTTGAAATAAGTGTCATTTTATAGAGATTTTAATTATTCAAAATAAATGTCGTTCACGATTTTTCATGCATGATTATAATTTTTTTTCCAAAATTACCCTTTAATTTTTCTCACATCCTAATTATACAGATTACATTTCAAGGCAATTCAACATGCAATTAACAAGTGTATATCAAATATTTCACTAGCTTTCTTAATAAGTGTGCATTTCTCTAAAACGACACTCATTTTGAATAGGAAAGAGTATGATTTTTCGATCACAAAATAATAACATTAGTAATTGCTCCGAGGCTCGTTCTTTCATATAAATAAATATTTATAATAAATTAACAAAGAAATTCGGAATGGAAGAACAAAGATGTACATAAAAGTGCTTGGCTTCTTTTTAATTAGTGCTACTTAAAAAAACTAAACATACTCGTAAAAGGTCAGAAAAAATGGCTGCAGGCAATAATATGTCTGGTTAGTAGATGAATCCGTTGATGAGTAGCTTCCCTAGAAAAAAACCAATGGTGGGATCCAGCCACATGCTTATGGATTAATCATCCATTTCAGAATATTGATTTTGTCGCCCGCAAGGCTTCATCATAATTAACCTGTCTCATTTGCTCTTAATTAGTCTCTGTTTGTCTCTCTCAAGGTAGAGAACACCAACGACAACAATAGGCAATTATAATCAGCCTTTCCTTAAGTTTATACTAGTAGAATTTTTATTCTATAAATTTTTTTCCGAAAAAGCTTCATATAATATAATAAGTTATTTGATAATATAAAAATAAGAAAATATTTTAATTTTAAAAATATTTTATTTTATAATAAAAATTATTTATGTATATAAATATTATTTATAGTATATTAAAAACACAATATATTAATTATTATATAATTTTAAACTATATGAAACATAAATGAAAATATATCTAAACAAATCTTGTGTACGAACATAAGTAAAAGTCTTTTATGCGAACATAAGTAAAACTATATTAAAAATAAATATTAAAACATATAAAAAGTAAAATAATATTATATAAATCTCAAAATAAACGTGAAAATAAGTTTATAGGTATTATGGGAATTATGTATAAAACATAAAGGTAAAATAAATTAAAAATAAACTCATTAATTAATCTGAAAATTTTACCTGAAAAAGTAAAATTTGAGCTTTTTAAAAAGCTATATTTTGACTGCCAGAAAAGTCATATATATTAAAGAAACACTTTTTTATTTTACAGCCAAATACTCATTTTTTAAAAAAAAAAAAGACTTTTGTGGTGAAAAAAGTACTTACTAATCTTCCAAAGGCTTATTCAATCAGACACTCGTCTCTCTTAATATGAAAACTTATAACAAAATTTTAGAATGATGCTTCAATTGATAAAACAAGACTCTTAACAACCTTTCAAATTAAGAGACTATTAAGTACGGAGTAAACAGAGGTTTTACAATTCTTTTAAAATTTTAAAGGATATAAATAATTAAAATAGGAATGTTAAAATTTATAAATATCATATGAATTTTCACGAATTCAATTAAAATTTAAGAAAAAAATAATTAACAGAAATATATGTTAAAATTTGTAGATGTTAATTAGATTAAACTTATTATTTAATTCTGAGTTGTTAATTGAACAAATTCTAAATATATAAATTATAAATTTTTATATATAACCGATATTTAATTTAATACGTATTTAAAAAGTAGCAGTTATGAATTTCAATCATTAGCTAATAGTAATACTCTTAACGTATCGGGATGATATCATATAATTTTGTATAAAAAGTTATCATTCTAGTTAGTAAAAGACTTCGTGCATATAACAGTATTATAAGTAAATTATACACAGAAATTACTGAAGGTTTGAAAAAAAAAAGAGGTAAGAAATGATCATAGAGCGTGGAATCTCACGTCCAAATCATGGAGGAGACACTCATGTGGGCATTTAGCATGCTCGTTCAATCTCATGCTGGATTTTTTATCTGTTTATCATTGAGTTTAGATACTTGTCTTTGAGTGATATAATCACCTAAGATCCACCCACCAAAAAGACACTACTTTTTCTAAGGTTGGTGACCAAGCACTACTGTTGCCCAATGAACTCTCTTTATACCTTATTTTTACCAGTCCAAGACTAACCAAACCTACCAAATAGTATGATCATTTCGACTAAAACTAAAGTTGAGCTTCAAGACAAGACTAGAACCAGAAAAAAAAAAAAAAATCTCCCTTCTTCAAGATTGGCATGTGTACCCTTTTGCTCCTTCTCCATTCCTTCACATGCAAAACCCATGCTGCCCCAGTACCCATGCTCTCTATTTGCATGTGCATGCTGTGATTGCACATGGTTTTAGCTACCACTTCTTGTGAAGTAGGATCAAGAGACGTGAATACGACAAGTAGGAGTGATCTAAATAATTTCAGCTCCTCACTTAAGGCTCTCCTTTTCAGGAGGTCTTGAGTTTGAGTCACGGCAAAGGAGCGGCAGTATGAGAGTTAGAGCTATTAGGAAATCTGGGGACTTATGGAAACTTGATGCTGAGCAGGGGAAGGTCAGTGATTAATCATCAACTAAACAATCAAATATGTGAAGACTTTTTGTGCGCAGAAATGTACAGGTTACGTAAGAACCTAAGAGATCTTGGGGTTCCAGGTTTACCTCCTCTAGGACTCCTGGGCAGGGACGGAGCTACACTGGGGGTAAAATTTTCACATGAAAAAATTATTATTTTAAGTTTTAATCCCATAAAAAAATAAAATTTTGCTCCTACTAAAGTGTTGACCCCATTAAAAAAAAATTTTGCCTCCACTCAAAAAAATTTCTGAATCTGTCCCTGCTCTTAAAGTGAGATTTTAGGAGTTTAAGATTAGTCCGATTAAATCAGGATATCTACTGTAATAAAAAAAAAAACCCCTTAATGTATGTGGTACCATCTCAATTCACATTAAGAAAATTGCACACGTGTGTGAGAAAGTGAGGTGACTATAGCCTATAATTCATGAATTCTTAATATTTCTTCCCACCTATTAATTAGATTGGCATGTTTCTATAGCATTGAATGCATTTGGTCGAGAGCAATATTTTTGTATTTATGCATACCATTTAGGATCATAAGATTTTTGTGGGTCACTTGGTCCAATTTCTTCTCTTCATCACATGGTCATCCTAAATTTAGTTCCCGAAATCAAACATGCACATGGTTTTTAGCTACCCTTTTATCGTCTTGCGAGGATAAGGAAGACAAGAGCGAGTGGATCATTTCTTGTTTCCACATTGACCATACGCTATGCTTACTAAGCTCTTCCCCTCTCCTTCAGAAACAGGATCACAAATTTGTACGGGCTTCGCTTGTAAGCTCATGTCAATGCCAGAACCCAGGAGTCCAAATCAACTGATACTTATTGGAAGTAGAAGCTTAAGGCCCTTATAGTTAACTTGTTAAATCCGTAAGCCAGACCAAAAGCCTAGATCTCCGTTCAGCTTCCCAAGTCCAACACTCGTCAGTGATTGTCAGTATTTACTAAACAGACAAGCCATTAGAGCCCAAAAACATGCCCAAGATCATTCTCTTCTTAGCATATTCGTCTCTACATTAAAAAAAAAGTATATAATTATTTCTGTTTTTGTCCAAATTTTTCTTCGCTTGTAACCAATTCTGAAGAAGCCTAGGTTCGGGTGTATGGAGTCAAGCTTATTGGCTTTGGGTTTAGTTGTTTCTTCTATTTTGGTTTCTCGTTTCTTTAATGAATTTGTTTGTTTCAAAAAAAATTATGTTATAAAAGACTAGACTATGACCTTAATGATATTTGTATAAATTCATCCTATTTATTTAATTTAATGTCTTAAATATAAAGAGCTTAAATTTAAAAATCAATCTGTATATTACACTTAAAGTTAATTAAACAACAACGTTCAGTATGAATTCCGCTGAATTGCGAAATTTAGAGTAGTTTAATAGTACACAATCTTATTTCTAATTAATACAGAGGTTATTTCCAAATGACCCACGTATAAAAAATAAATACAAAAATGGAATGTAAATTATATAAAACCCTAAAAACATTTCAATTTAACCTAATATTTATAATTATTATCTGATATATTATTTAATATTTACATAATATTGTATTATTTGGACGTTTCAAATTTATGAATTATAGTATTTTGCATATATTATTATAAGAGATTATATTTTTATTTTAAAAAATTATAGATTTCTTTTATTTTAATAAATTATTTAGGTTTTATACTTATAAGGTTGATTTATATTTTCATAATAAAAATTTGAAAAAAAATCAAGTATGGACGTTACATTATATCCACTGTGACCTTAGCTTTGCTGTCAAAGCACGTGCTTAAGTGACATTTATATTCGTTAATTATTTGACGAGTTACCTGCAATCTCGGATCCAACCAAATAGCGCCACGCGTAATATGATTAGACAACGAGCGTGGCAAGCTGGGACCCACAAGAGTCCCAAGTCCTCCGCTTGGGTCTTGGATAGTGAGATACTGAGATGTGGTTCAATTTTTCAAAGACTGTTTCGTGGGGTTTTTGCAGTCCAGTTTTTTTTGTTAACCACAAAACATCTCTTCTTATGCAGAAATTCATTCATCAACCTTCTTCAATTCATTTCTTGGATGCCCATTTCCTCCATATGTAAATAACCATTCAATAAAAATGGAAAGATACTAAAAAAAGTACCAAGTAAACCTAATAAGAGAGGGAGGTTGGTTGATACACTTGAACAGACACTTCAAGAATTGTGTAAAGAAGCCAACTTTGGAGCTCAAAGAACCAGAGAGAAAAAGATCAAAGTGAAAGGTTTAATTCAACAAGACAGAGAAAGACAATGGCAACCAAAGGCCTTAGCTTGGAGGAAATTAAAAACGAGAACGTCGATCTTGTTAGTTCTTCTTACTCTGTTTCTTCTCACTCTGTTTCTTATCAGTAAATGTGTTGCGAGTCGCAATACAATTAATAGACAATACATGTGTATGTTGTAAGAAAGAGATGCATTTTAATGTTTTCGTGTGGGAATGTAATAATGTGTAACAGGAGAGGATACCAGTTGAAGAAGTTTTTCAGCAACTGCAATGCACCAGAGAGGGTCTTACTACTGATGAAGGGCAAAAAAGGCTTCAGATCTTTGGCCCCAACAAGCTCGAAGAGAAGGAGGCAATTTCTCATTTTCTTTTCTGCTGTAGCGTTTTGCAAGCAAAAATTAGATTTAAAAACTGATGAGTTATTGACTATTGTTAAAAAAAACAGGAAAGCAAGATCTTGAAGTTCTTGGGGTTTATGTGGAATCCTCTCTCGTGGGTCATGGAGGTGGCTGCTATAATGGCCATTGCTTTGGCTAATGGAGGAGTAAGCATTAAGCATTAATGTTATACAAATATTCACGAACAAGCGTATAAGAAAATCCACTCATGGTAATAATTCGAACTCTGTGTAGGGAAAGCCACCGGATTGGCAGGACTTCCTAGGTATTATGGTGTTGCTAGTCATCAACTCCACCATAAGTTTCATTGAAGAGAACAATGCAGGAAATGCTGCAGCTGCTCTTATGGCTGGTCTTGCCCCTAAAACCAAGGTCTCTCCGAATTCACCAGCAATGCAATCTTATATATTTATCATACAGCAATTTGATCATCAGGATCAGGAAGGAGGTTTGAGTACCTCCCTAAACCTGGATGCACGAAATGAGGGTTCTTCGTGTATTTTAGCTTTCCTATGTGCCAAAAAAAGGGGAAAAACAAATTTACCAATCGCATTGAAATGTGAAATATTTCAGGTCTTAAGAGATGGAAAGTGGTCAGAGCAAGAAGCTGCTATCTTGGTCCCTGGAGATGTGATCAGCATCAAGTTGGGAGATATCATCCCTGCAGATGCTAGGCTTCTCGAGGGAGATCCTTTAAAGATTGATCAATCTGCTCTCACCGGTGAGTCCTTGCCAGTGACAAAGCACCCGGGTGATGAAATTTTTTCAGGGTCTACCTGCAAGCAAGGTGAGATTGAAGCTGTTGTGATTGCAACTGGAGTCCATACCTTCTTTGGTAAAGCTGCTCACCTCGTTGACAGCACCAATCAAGAGGGTCATTTCCAAAAGGTAAAACTTTCCGCTAAAGATTTGATGTCTCTTAAGTATCTGTTAGCTCTGAATCATTCCTGATGGTTATCTGGATTTTAATGGTTTGATCAGGTGTTGACAGCCATAGGGAACTTCTGCATCTGCTCCATTGCTATTGGCATGATTGTAGAGATTATAGTGATGTACCCAATTCAGCACAGAAAGTATAGGGCTGGTATTGACAATCTTTTGGTCCTCCTCATTGGTGGAATTCCAATTGCTATGCCAACAGTTTTATCTGTGACAATGGCCATTGGATCCCACCGTCTATCAGAACAAGGAGCCATCACCAAGAGAATGACAGCTATTGAAGAAATGGCCGGAATGGATGTTCTATGCAGTGACAAGACTGGAACTCTTACACTCAACAAGCTTACTGTAGACAAGACCTTGATTGAGGTTACCACTTAATTCAATATGAACCTAATTTCATAGAGTAAAGTATGACAAATTAGTGTTGAACATTGCTTGAGAAAATCTGTTCTGAGTTTGGGAAATCATGCTCTTATTATCCGACAAATTCCTACATGATATTGACATTGAGATGCTCGGTTTGATTCTCAGGTATTTGCTAAGGATGTAGACAAAGACCAGGTGATTCTACTAGGGGCCAGGGCTTCCAGGGTGGAGAACCAGGACGCCATTGATGCATGCATTGTTGGGATGCTTGGCGACCCCAAGGAGGTTTGTAGCATTAGCACTCTTACGTTACATGTTCTTTTTAACCAAATTGGGTATGTCATGCTCCAACTTTCTTCTCTTCAGGCAAGAGCAGGCATAACAGAGGTACATTTTTTTCCCTTTAATCCTGTGGACAAGCGGACAGCTATAACGTACATCGACTCCACTGGTAATTGGCACAGAGTAAGCAAAGGTGCGCCAGAGCAGGTAATGGATCCTCTTATGGATGACTTTATTGAATTTGATTTTGCTTTGCTGTATAAAACAGACATGTACATAAGCACATATCTCATATCTGACGTGATTACTAGATTATTGAATTGTGCAACCTACGTGACGATGTAAAAAAGAAAGTCCATGGCATCATTGACAAGTTTGCTGATAGAGGACTCCGCTCTCTAGCTGTCGGGAGACAAGTGAGTTTGTAGTCTCTCTCTGTCATGACTGTGTTCACAGAAATTAATGCTCTGTGATGGCTTCTGATTCAACTTTGGGTTCTTATTATTGCAGACTGTACCAGAGAAAAGCAAGGAAAGCTCTGGAGGTCCATGGGAATTTGTGGGTCTCTTACCTCTCTTTGATCCTCCAAGGCATGACAGTGCAGAGACCATTAGACGCGCCCTTAATCTTGGAGTTAATGTCAAGATGATCACTGGTGACCAGTTAGCTATCGGCAAGGAAACTGGTCGCAGGCTTGGAATGGGAACCAACATGTATCCTTCTTCTGCTCTGCTTGGACAGGACAAGGACTCTGCTATTGCTACCCTCCCTGTGGATGAGCTCATCGAAAAGGCTGATGGCTTCGCTGGTGTCTTCCCCGGTAAGCAGATAAAACTCTACCCTTTATATTGGAAGACGAAAATTCCAAAGATCATGTTGCTTGTAAAATTTTCATGGTCAAAAAACTAACAAATGGAGACCTGCAGAGCACAAATATGAAATTGTCAAAAGGCTGCAAGAAAGGAAGCACATATGTGGAATGACTGGAGATGGAGTGAATGATGCACCGGCACTGAAGAAGGCGGACATTGGAATTGCTGTGGCTGATGCCACAGATGCAGCACGAAGCGCTTCTGACATAGTCCTGACAGAGCCAGGATTAAGTGTGATTGTCAGTGCCGTTTTAACAAGCAGAGCAATTTTCCAGAGAATGAAGAATTACACTATTTATGCTGTTTCTATAACCATCCGTATTGTGCTCGGTTTCCTGCTTCTGGCTCTGATTTGGAAATTTGATTTCTCCCCTTTCATGGTTCTAATTATTGCTATACTCAATGATGGGACAATCATGACCATTTCTAAGGACAGAGTGAAGCCTTCTCCCATTCCTGATTCATGGAAGCTTAAGGAAATATTTGCCACTGGAGTTGTTCTTGGCACATACTTGGCCATCATGACTGTGATATTCTTTTGGGCTGCTCATAAAACCGACTTCTTCTCTGTAAGAAAATGCCATGAACTTTTCATCCCCCTCCCATTACATAGAAATATGTATGCTAGAAGTGAAAGTTTGCTTGCCATACTAACACTAAACTAACAGGAAAAATTCGGGGTTAGATCTATCAGAGACAACCACAATGAGCTTACAGCTGCTGTATACCTCCAAGTCAGTATAGTCAGTCAAGCGCTCATCTTTGTCACAAGGTCTCGGAGCTGGTCTTACGTGGAACGCCCTGGTCTATTGCTTGTTGTTGCCTTTGTTATAGCACAACTAGTAAGTTGCATTTAATTGTTTCTTGGAACTTCTCAATGATCATCAACATAACTCGAATTCTAATAAAAACATGTTCATCAAGATTGCAACAATCATTGCCGTTTATGCCAACTGGAGCTTCGCAAAAATTGAAGGTTGTGGATGGGGATGGGCTGGAGTTGTATGGATATACAGCATTGTCTTCTATATCCCACTTGATATTCTAAAGTTCATCATTAGGTATGGTTTGAGTGGCAAAGCCTGGGACAACCTGATCGAAAACAAGGTACCTGGAAAACCCAAAATCGAACACCTTCTGATTGTCATCAGAAAACTTTTCTCAATTCTCTTTTGTGCTTGAATTCGCTACGCAGACTGCCTTCACATCCAAGAAAAACTACGGCAAAGAAGAGAGAGAGGCTCAATGGGCTGCTGCTCAACGCACCCTACATGGGCTGCACCCTCCTGAAAGCTCGGAACTCTTCAACGATAAGACCAACTACAGAGAGTTGTCTGAAATTGCTGAACAGGCCAAGAGGCGCGCTGAAGTTGCAAGGTAATGTTGAACAAAACAAAGACTCGTTCTTGTTCTTATCACCGTTAACAATTTGTTTGAGTTCCACTGATGGCCCCTTTAGTTATAATCAGGCTAAGGGAGCTCCACACGCTCAAGGGTCACGTAGAGTCGGTGGTGAAGCTAAAGGGACTTGACATTGACACCATTCAGCAGCACTACACGGTGTGATTGAGAAGACAGGAGCAGTGAGCTTTTTCCATGAGAGGGAAGAGATGTTAGTGAGAAGTAGGGAATAATCAAATGCTTATTTGGGATGATTTTGTAGGATGCAACGCAAGGGTGGGAATAAATCGTAATGATAGATAGTGTGTATTGGACAGCCAATGGGCTTGGAACTGTCCTCGTACTATATTATTCCTTCTTTCAATGGATTCCCCATTTTTGCTTTTAGCATATTCATATTGCTCTCTTCTCTCTTCCACTTATTAACAACAAGAAAAAGAAGAAAGGAAAAAGTTTTTGCTAATTATATATTATTTAAATTACTTTTTATATATTATAAACCCTTTGTTATTAAAATAATTTATGTAATTTAAACCAAAAGGCAATATCTCAAAAATAAATAGACTCATCTTTGCATTAAAAAAATAGGGTAATTTCTATATTTAGGCATTGGACGAGGTTAAGAAAATTAATTGGACTTTATATATTTTTAAATTTAAAATGTACGTTTAAAATTTTATTTAATACTAAGCTCACTTACATTTTAGCTCAAATAAATTTGTATATATTTGATGATAATTGAATAAATCTAAATTTTATTTTTTAAATTCAAATCTAACTTAATATTTCTATAAACTTAGTTCGAATTCCATAATTTTCAAGAACATGCTATGATCTAAGGATTCCTAATATAACTGTATCTAAGTATTTACCTACCACTTGTTTATATGAAAATTTGTCTTATTAATATTTGATTTGTTTGTGGATGTGTCTGATTATGATTGTCGAAGAGGAAAAATATGGAAGATGTACCGCGTGATAGATATTGTGACGTCCTGTTTCCATAATAAGGGTTAGAACCCTAAAATATCGTACATGTAAAATATCAATGAGATATTAGAAAATTGTATTTCATGCTCATGCATAATGTTAGTGTATACACATGTGAATTTGATTATTGCACACATTATAATAAATTATTCATGCACTCATTTGAAATTTTCTGGGTATAGATGATAGTTTTAATGTGATTATGATATGAATTGAGAATATTTTACCTTAAAAATTGGTATGGTGAATTAAATTATTTATTTAGAATTTTTGGTAAAAATTGAGATTTCTGAAATTGTGGATATTTTTGGACTAATAAAAATGTCAAGTGGCAAGATAGTTGATAAATGGTAGTAGAAATAAATGTCAAATGACAATAGAAACTATTGATAAGTGACATTAAGATTTAATGATAAGTGTCATTGAAAATTGGGAGACAATTAGATTAGAAATTAAAGACAAATGGACTAAGCAATTAAGTATTATTTAGCATAAATCATTTAAGTGGAAGGTGTCATGATATATTTAAAACCACGTTATTGTTCAACTGCAATTTCATGTCTTTCATTCCTACAAAAAACACTCTCATCTCCTTCATTCTTCCCTTCGTCTACAAAACTCTTACCACCCTTATCATGTTGATTTTTGCCCAACTTTTTCACTTTGTTTCTTCAAGATTCATTGTCTTCTCCATCTTGTTACTAAAAGACCAAACCCTTCTACCTTGAATGATGATGATGATTGTGTATGTTGGAAAGCTAGGATTAAGAGTGGTTTGAAGATTTTGAAGCTTAAACAAGTAAATAGTATGTTATTCTTCTTGATGTGTTGAGTGAAACATGCATAACGATATATGTTCATATTTTGTTTTGAGGTGTGATCATATAGATTATTGGTAGCTGTTATAAAGATGAATTAGAAAGAGTTTAAAACCAAAGAAAAGGCTAGTGTAGTGTCTTGAAATGGAAAGAATTAAGGTGATAGTTAGAAGTGAAATGAAAGTGGAAATGAAATTAAACATGTGTAGAAAACATGATGAAGATGCGTGAGTGATAGGTTATGTTTTAATGTTTGTGAACAATCATAGATTGTGATTTGATTGTGAATAAATTGAGCTAAATGGGAGTCGAAATGAAGAGAAAATGATAGACATAAGTTAGAAATGGTAAATTAAGCAAAAGAGAAAGAAGAAAAATCTGCAGTATAGGAAATCTGGAGAAGAAACTAGACAGTGCACAAGCATGATCATAACATTGGTGATTTTTTCCTAGTGCACGATCGTGCATGAGCACGATAGTGACATTACCCACCCGACTGGAATTGTCACGATCGTGACAATGGAGGCTTACCAAAAAATGACAATTTTGAACATCCTTCATTTTTTTGGCTATAACTTCTTCTCCTGACCTCCAAATGATGTGAAATTTGAACCAACAAACTCCTAACACATTGTTCTTTCTTTCCACCAAAATTTATGACCATCTGAATTCATTCGAAAAAGATTGATGAATTTATGATGAAAATGATAAAGTGTGTTGGAATATGATAAATGGAGTGTTATCTCTGAATATGCTTTGATATTTTGGCCATATTTTGATATGTAGATATCCAAATAAGATGTTTTTGGTTTAAAACTATAGACATATGGATACAAATTTCTTGAAGAAATCAATTTTTAATTCTGTTTCTAAGAGTTCCAAAATATGTTTTGAAGCTGAGTACAAAGTAAATGATCATACAAAATGGACCTAAAAATTTGTTTTTAGAAAAATATGGAATGATCAGTTGAGTTATGAATTTAGATTCAATTTGTTTTATTGAGGTATAAATCTAAGTTCAAATTATACATATGTGAGTTTTGATATACAAATGATCTTGTGACGAGAATAATGGAAGCATACCCGGAATAGTCAAATTGAGCATGCATTATACATGACACATATACATATGTGTACAATTGAATGTTTATATAATTGTACAATTAATAATGTGTGTATTGCATAATGTTGATGTACATGATATAATGTCTGCATCCAGATGTTTCAAGATCATGGAAGCTAATGCTAATCTGGAACATATTGTGAGTTAACCTAGATGGTCTTACTTTAAATGCTTGTTCTGTTTATTGAATTATTATGTCAATTGTGATTATGATGATTCCGAACATTGAATGCCCGAGGCGTTTGATGCATGAAATACATATTGGAAGTGCTCATTGAATGTGAATTTGAAGAAATAAGTGATTACTCAATATTTTTGTTGAATGCCAGACCAAAGTTCGAAGATAAATGTGAATGTGAGCATGATGTATTTCATTACATGAATGCATGAAAGATAAAGGCAGTTGTGACCGAAGCCACCAATAAAAAGAGCTTAAAGCTCAGAATATGATAAGAGCTTCTAGCTTAGTTGCTATTGTATCCAGTATCTACTAAGAGATATGAGACATTATCTGATATAAACTCGGTATCCACAAGGGATATGGGCTAGTGAAAGGCACTCGATCACAAAAAAATGATAAATAAAAGTGAGTCTCATGAGCACTATATATGCATATGATATATATGATTTAAATAGTTTGAATGTTTTCTGAATGTGATATATGATCTAAGTGAATATGTAATGTCTATGACTTAACATGTTGATTTGATGAAGTGATGTGAATTATGTGATTATATGAATTGATATGTTATGTGATTGAGTGAGTCATCGAGGATGGTCCACTCCTTGAGTTCGCAAAACTCACCAAAATTGCAATATTATTTTTCAGACCCCGAGGAGCTATCCCGTTAAGCAAACAGGAGTCTAGCCATTGCATTCGAGTAAGAGAATGAGGTCATAATTAGTTCGCTTCTGTATTTGCTTTTCTTTACTTTTGTATCAATTGTGTATACCACAGTTCTTATACCTCGGGTATGTGAATAATTCTATTTTGTAACGACTTTCCATATTGGAAATGTTTGTAAATGAGAATGTTCAATAAGTTAGTCACACTTATGAATGAAAATGTTTATGAATAAAGTGGGCCCCATTTGTTTATTGATTTCCTACATATGTGTGCAATGTTTCAAAAATTTGTAACGAGTTTCGATTGTTTGACTGTTCTAGCATGCCATCCTTGCAAAATACATACTCGGATATCACTCAAGATATTAGGTACGTATCTTGTGAGAGAAGGGTGCTACAGGTATGCATCAAGACTAGGTGCACAATGGTTTGATTATGATAGATAATTATGATATGACTTTGAAATATGATACGGACTAATCCTAATTGATGCTTGACTCTCAGTCGAATTCTTATTTGACATGAATATTATCGTTGTGAATGTAACTTTGGACGTATTAAATGAGGGCTAGTCTGTTGGTGATGTTTGGTTTTTTGCAACCCGTTTAGACTAAGAGAGTCTTATAAGTATATAAGTACACGTGTATGGTTAGGACCTTAGTGATGTTTAGCTTCCTACAATCATTTGAAGTGTAGTATTGTGAGGATTCACTTTTGGAGATTAGGATCCTATATATATTCTTTCCTCACAATTTATTGTATATTGCATGTGATTTATCATGCACTATATATATGTGTTTATACTCGTATAAACTATCTATTATATGAATATATCATTAGGTGTCTTGGAGTGATATATAGACTTATTCAGAGAAGTCTGACTCTCCTCAACTCTATTTTTTAGGTCAAGTACTACCATCTTCACAACATTAACTATAAGGAACGTAAGCTACAATATATATACTTCTATATATGCTTTTCATTTGTTTTCTCTTGTAATTGTACTCTAGTGTTGTAGTTAAAAGAATTTTATTATGACACATAATAATATTATCTTACTTCATTGGATTTGAGTTTAGGTTTACTTTTGTTTTTATTTATCTTATGAGATTTTACATTTATTTCTGTCATTGATAGTTAGGCTTATGTGTGATCCGAGGATTTTAATTTTCCTGTTTCAAGTGTGCCTAATCTTTGTAGGTGTCTTAGATTCACAATCTAAATAAATGAAACATAAATTTTATTTGACAATGTCTCAATAATTAATTAAGATATGTTTCATTAGCTTAACAATCTAATGAAAGAGTCCAGATCTTCTGTCCAATTTTACTCTGTCTTATTCTGTCCAATGAATCTCAGCTATTTATTTATATGGGTTCCGCATAAATCTCGCGTGGGTCCTACAAAATAAATGACTGAAATTTCATGGGATAGAATAAGACAGAATAATACTAGACAGAGGATAATCTCCTGATAAAATTCTGAATCGAGAACATCTCCGCAATTAGTTACGCATTGATTTCCACGATCTGTGGTTAAGTTCAACGAGACTCCTCAAATAGTGGCTTCAAGAGTCTCCCTTCTACCTTGGAAGCAAGGGAAAACCAGGCTTTGCCGTTAATTCCAAATGGAAGTTAGCTACCGTGCGTTCCTGAACTCGATGACTTCTAACACATAATTACCGTTTTAATATATACTAAATCCAGCTTATATTTACTTAATCCGGTAAGTGTTAAGGGTTAATACTGAAGCCGTTAGGAAGGATTTAATCCGCATTAAAAGTATAGTGACTTGCCAGATTAGCATATACTTTCAGGTGTGTCTAAAGAAAACTTTTGTTGTTGTTTTTACATCAAAAGCTTAGTTGAATCGAATTAATTACTAACTATGATCAATAGTATATTCAATAATGTCCTTATTATGAGTATCTACACTTTTATTTTCTGATTAATTTAAGTCCGTAAGGGTATAACATGTATTCAGGTGATGAATGGTCTATCGTGAAAATCAAATGCTTTTAAGAAAATCCTGAACTTCAATTGCAGGTTTTAAATGAAGCTACAATCTGTGTCGAAAAACCTGAAAACGGACTGTTACACCTGGAAAATGAAAACCTTATCCTGACTAAAGACTAGAACAAACGATAACCAGAGAATTCCACCATACCCTTTTTTTTATTCTCTATTGGTAGACAAGGTTTCTGAAACTTTACACAGTTGCAGGAATATATAATATCGAACCCTTCAAATACTTGTTTCAGTAGAAGATGCATTCAGGGTATGATAGTTGCTGATTGATTCACTCTTCATATATGCGCGCTAGCCTTGGTTTCCAATGATTATATGGTGATCCTCTAGAGTCTCGTTTCCTCTTCCTTATCAGTTCTCTGGACTCTGAACAAGTCCCTGGACTGCTTTTCGATCCTGTTGACTCGAGGGCATCACCAATACGGATACGGGCTTCAGTTTTTAAGAACGAGAAGCAGTGATCATCAGACAGACATCCATTAGTTTTCCTACTGTTCTTCGTTTGGATGGAGCAGCAATCAGAATACACTTCATCGTCGCTTTCCTCTTCCTCATGGGTCTTTGGAGTAGCAGTGTACCTCAAAGAGCGGCGCTGGAGTTTTCTAATGGTGCTTACCGGCAGAACATAGTACTTCTGGCCGAGCATTAGCATGGTGTCTGGTGAAACAGTAGCCCATGGGTCCTTGAACACTCGTGGATATGCAACAGTGGATTCGGGGTTCTGAAGCATGATTTCTGCTGCAAGAATTGGGTTTTCGTGGAGCTCTATGTTGCCTCCTGGATAAACAATCTTGACTACCATATTGTGGGAGCTGTTAGAGCAAAGCCAACTTGAGATTCCCATTGCAGCTGTGTGGGTTGCAAAGAATCAGAAAACGTACGAGGCTGTCTACATTCTATTGTGGAAGAATACCTTATATTATTCTTGTTCTGATGATTCTTGTCTTATCCTATTCATTGATGATATCATGGCAGCTAGCAGACATTCAGGCGTTAAAATTTTGACATTAGTTCTATATTCCTCAACTTTTATTTTTTAATTATTTAACCAATTAAGTGATTAACATTTAGGCCATGTTTGTCGATTAGTGAATTATATTAGCTATTAGCTAATTTTATCAACAATTATCTGACAATAAACTATATCGACTGATTTGATTAATAAATAACATCAGTTATTTATTTAAAATATTTAGTAAAAATATATATTTATGTGTAAAATAATTTATAAAAATATCGTTTTAAAAAGATTTCTTTATAAATCTTTATATTTAATTTTTTATATTTTAGATATTTAATTTACAAAAATTAATCATGTAACTAATTGCCCCCTAAGTTTAAAACTATACATAGAACAAATAATAATAATAATAATAAATTAAATATTGTTGTTCTTATTATTGCCATTACTTTCTTTCTCTATATTAATCAGGTTGTAAGTTCATTTTTCTAATATAGTAACTTATTAATCAAGTTGAAGTTTACAACATTATTGTTTGATTAAGGGAAAGTAATAATAAAAGACGACAGTTTAAGAAATTTCTAATAACTTTGAGATATAATTGTCTTTTCGCTTCTTAATTTCTCAAACAAGGGAGCAAAATGTTTCTCATAGGAGTATTTTTAAAAATAGCGGATTGAGTTCAATTCACCGACTCAATCAGCTGATTACTAGTAGTTTAACCTGGTCAAACATAGGAATATCTCTCATTCCACCAAAAATTAACTGTTCAATCTTTTACCCAAACAAGGCCTTAATTTTAATATGTATTCATTCTTGATTCTGTTCACCGATATATATATATATATATATATATAATTTAATCACCTAGAGATTAGGAGTTTACTTTAAATTTATATTAATAAAGGTGCTTAGATTCTGTGCCTACCCTTTTTGGATGTCTTCGTCAAGAATTTAGATGCAGAAAAAAATGAGAATCTACGTTGGATTTACGAGAATCACAAAGTATGTGCGCAAGTCTCCCTCACCTTTCTTCTTTAGTACAGACTCTCCATATCCAAACCCTTACGTCCTTATCCAAATGGGGTGGACACTTCAAGTGAAACATCGATCTTCATCAACTGAGGACGACGAGGAACTTGGTAGAAACATAGTTGCGTGAACAAACAGGGCAGAGTGGGGAAGACAACGATATCTTGTCGATCTATTGTGTTCGGTCTTTTTATGGGAGTGACTGCATGTGATGGAGTGTAGTGGTCGAAAGTGACCGGAAGTGGTGGTTACGGTGGTGAGGTATGACGGTCGAAGTTTTGTAAAAATTGAAATTTTCCGAGTATAAACAAATAGGCAGATTGTAAGATGAATTCCAGATAAATAGCTTAAAATTTAAAGGTGATTCTTAAGGCAAAATTGTAGACAAGATGTGGACTACAATTTTGAAGTAGGAAGTTCTTCAATTGGATCAATGATTTATAAGTTATGGCTGATTTATTTTGGCGTGTTTGAAAAGGTGTGGCAACAGAATTGACTAAGAAAATAGATAAAGAGGATGAGGGTTTTGGTTTTGGAAATAAACAAAACCCTATTAGTTTTTGGAAACTAACAAAACCTAAGGAAAGATAATAAATTGCAAAAATAAATTCTCTCTTAATTTTTGATTCATCAATTGTGTGTATCTTAGAAAGATTACAAATGCATATTTAAGGAAATGTAAGGCAAACTAAGAGTCTTAATGGATAACCACAAATTTAGTCAGCCCATAATATTACTATTAAACATCATAAATAAGGAAATAAAACCTTCATAACTACTATCATAAAGGCTGTAAATAAAAGGTCTCTTAAAAAAAAATAGATCAATGCATAAAAGAAAAGTAAATAAGTAAAGGCTCTGATTTTTCTCATCACTTTGGCCGAACTTGAGATGCCTTTTGGGTTGCAAAACCATGTCAAAGTGTACAGCAAAACTCCCTTTGTTGGCCGAAATAGCTCCTTCAAATGGTTGGTTTTGGGCTTCATAAATCAAGACCTGGCAAACTCCAAAGGGTTTCAACAAGATTTGCAACTTCAAAATAAGATTGGGCTCCTCTTCAAGTTCTTCTTCTTCGATCATGCCTTTTTCATTACTACTTGTTGGCCTTTTTCATGACTACTTGTTGGATTGAGGCGAGGCCCATATTAGTAACATCTTCTAATGCGTGACTTGATGGACCTCCATTAGCATGTTTCGACGACACCACCAAAAAATGGTGGCTTAAATTACTAGACCTACACATGTTGATTATCATATTTCTCATTGTATCTTGCCCTTTTCATTGACTAGTATCATGGTTATCTTCAGCTAGATGAAGATTAGTACTACCTCATAGTCAAGTGTTACACACATTCAAATTCTCTTTTGTCCCAATTACAACCTGTTTGGAACATGATGATTGAATTCAATTCACCTGTTTGGAACAAAAAAAAAAAAACAATTATGAATTGAATTCACATATGGGTTTAAATCCTACTCTCTTTGTAAATTGAATTCACGGTATAATTCACGTGAATTCAATTCCAAAGGTTGCTACTCTTCATTTTTCACGTTGAAACTCAATAATACCCATGACAAACCAGTCTCCTCCTCCATAGCTTTCTTAGCCATTTCTGCAGCTTCCTTTCCTTAACCTTATTTCTTACCTCCTTATGCTTCTCTCCCTCCATTAGCTCTCTCACCATCTTCTTCAATCCTTCACTTCTCTCCCTCCATTATGCCAATTTTTGTTTCAACTTCTACTATTCCACTGATACATTATTTATTTATTTAGTAAAACATTTCTCTATTGGTTGGAAGAGTGTGAGTTGGATATTTTTATTGAATATGCTTCAGTATTTTGGTGATATCTTAATATGTAGAGCTCCAATTTCAATGATTCTTGTCTCTAAATAAACTAGAGACATAGAGCTACGAATTATTTGAGAAATCAAATTTTAATTCGGTCTCTAAGACTTTCAATTTCTAGATGGAAATTGAATATAGTGTACTGCTTCAGTATAACAATAGTCCGAAAGTGCTTGGGCCATAACTTTCAAATTTCTGAACCAAATTGAATTATTTTGGTTTTATTAGAAACTTAAGACAATGGAGAGAAAATGTCCTGAAGAAGCCAAATTGAAATTTTGATTTGAGCTTGCCCAAAACCAGAGCCCAACATTCGGAGTCATAAAAACATGGGAAAACTCATTTCTTCAGCTTCAGGATAGATTTTGGGAAACCTCAAATTGGAATTTCAATTTGGCTTCTTCAGGACATTGTTTCCCCATTTTATTAAGTTTTTAATGACACCAAAATGATTCAATTTGGTTAAGAAATCTGAAAGTTATGGCCTAAATACTTTCAGACTGTTGTTATACTAAAGCAGTACATTATACTCAACTTCCATCCAGAAATCGAAAGTCTTAGAGACTGAATTAAAATTTTATTTCTTCAGATAATTTGTAGCTCCATATCTTTAGTTTAGTTAGAGAGAAAAATCGTTACAATTGAAGCTCTACAGATTAAGATATCACCAAAATACTGAAGCATGTTCAGTAAAAATATCCAACTTACACTCTTCAAATTGATCCCCTCACTTTGATTCAATTAATCTTTTCCAAATTAATACCAAAAGCTATAAATTTTTGTGGAGAAATAGAAGAATGTGTTAGAAATTCAATACTTCAAAAATCAGGTCATTTAGAGGTCGGATGAAAAATTTATGACCAAAAGAGTGAGAGGTGTTCATGTAAGGGGATCGCGACTTTCACAAAATTTCCGCAAAATCGCGATTGCGACTTTCCTCCTTTCTGTTTTCTTCCTCCGACTTATTTTGGTAAAAAGGGCATAACTTTCACTACAAATATCGAATTAAGGTCATTCAAAGACCGTTTTGAAGTGAACTTCTAGACCTACAACTTCTATATAGACCTTAAAAACAAATTTTACTTCTATAATAGTTAAAATTTCCAATCAATGTAGCTGTCTCGAAAGTCCATCTTATTCAGCATCACAAACTTCTAATAATCATATCTCTCAACTGTGATATCTAAAAATTTCATACTATATATCATTGAAAAGCTAGAAAGATAATCTACAACTTCCAAACAGACAACTTTGTCTAATTCTACCTATATTGATCCATTTTTTTTCCCTGAAGACAAAACACAATTTCTACACCTATAGAAGACTTAAAATAAAAAATGTACAACTACAAGATGACTATACACATTGGAAACTTCTTCAATTCTTCATTCATTCTTAATCAATTTTTTCTTTTCATTTTAATAATAAACTTTTTTTATGATATTACTAATAATGAAATTAATGTTTATAAGTTACTCTATGCAAGTGGAAATGTTTATTAGTTAATAAAATTATTTTTTAATCAGAAGTAAATGCGTCATATGAAATAATTGAATTCATTTTGAATATGTTCCAAACAGTGTAATTGAATTCAATTATAATATTACTAGATTTGTTCAAATCAGTGTAAATTAAATTAAATTCAATCTCATTAATGCAATTGAATCTAATTCGTTAATGAATTTCGAAGGTTTCCAAACATCCATCTTCAAACTACAAAAAAGGAGCTTTGCGTGACTTTGGATCGGACTACACGAGCTCTTTGCCAACAAATTCTCTTACCAACAATAATAAAAGGTTAAAATAATTTTTAAAAAAAGTTGATAGCAAGTTGAAGATGACCGCGTCTATACTGTTAAACTATAAAATTGTAAGAATATATACGTAATGAGAAAGATGAACATTAAGAGTTTTGGCATACTATTATACACTTGCCAGATAAGGGCAAATGTGCGGTAGAAAATGTTGAGCAGATGCAGTAGTTGACAGGCAGCTGAGCTCACAATTCCTGAACTTGGAACCATCATTGATAAGTAATAGTTCAAGTTAAAATGATCTAAAATCCATGTTATTAACCAATGTCATCAACACCACAGGTCAAGCCTCCAGAGAACCATGATCACCATCCCCTTTCTTCTATCCAAAAATGCTCTAAATATCTCCTCTCTTCACATATGCGTTACAGTACTCTAAGCTTCAATGCCAATTGGAAGTTAAAAAAATCAACAAATCTGCATGTAGGAAATCACATTAGATTGTACTCATCATGTAACTGTGACAATAAGAAACAAAAAGAATTGACAGATAAACACTAAGCAGAAGCAAGAAGAGATGACAGACGATTTCAAGCATCCAAATGAAACAGCCCTCTAAAATTAAAGATGGAACAGTAAGACATATAAGCTGTGAAACGTACTTCTTCATCAGTTAGAGAGTAGGGGCAGAAGGTACAGGTTCTGTAACTCTTAGTGACCCTCCAAGCTCTAGAGGTAGAAGAGGTATGAGAGAGTGAAGCACATCCGTTATCAATGGCCTGTAACTTGGTTCTTGTTGTACGCAGAGTATAGCCACCGCAGCTACCTACTCAGTTCACGCGATACGGATTCTTCAACCAGAAATATTAATAGAAAACAGATTAAAAAGCTTTCCTGCATATTTACCTGATACAAGTGCTTCAAGTCCATAGTCTCTTTAATAGCAGGATCGATAATTGCTGGAAGCTTTGGTCGATCCGTCAGCTGAGGCAAGGCCTGTCAAAATAGTCGTATAATCATGTTTCCAATCCCAAGATCCATTTTAGTAACATTAAATCAAAATGACTAAGAACATCATTTTTGTTCACACCCAGGTGACTAAGGCCGGACTTCCTGGTGAGGCTCTTTCAACTGGTTTTCTTCCAGTCAGGAGCTCCAAAAGCACAACTCCAAAAGCATAGACATCACATTTATCAGTTAGTTTTCCTAGAAAAAGCAGAATGCAATGGTTACACATCTTTCTTCAAAAGATCACTTGGAATTACACTGTTATATAAGAGAACAAATTACAGGATATAATTCTGTCACAAACCACTTAGCAAGATTAAAAGTTCAAAACAGCACAGAAAGGAAAAAGAATGACACTGTGTACTAAATTTTTTTTTTGTGAAGCACTGAATCTGATTTTACCATGTCTTTTGACATCAGAGGGAAGCTCAGTGATAATGTTTAACTATTTTAAACATCATTCTGATAGCCAAAAATCTTGGTCAAGTCGGAGCAAAATCTAATATGAGAGATAGGGAAACGAAAATTCCTCTTGAACTATTATTCTTCAAAGGAAGAACTTAAACAAGGACATACTTGAAGAATATGTTCCATTTTTAGCATGCATGTGGGAATACCATGAAGATAAGATAGAAATGCTGAAGTAGATCATATGCGCCTAGAAACCTTTGACAAATTTTACAAGTTCATAAAACTGAGTTCCAATAGAACATGAACATATAAGTTCCTTAATATAATCTAAGCATTTAGAATCTCCATTCTCAGGATAAAGCTGGAACGTGAAAAAGTCTATTGAAAAGGGAAAAGAAAGATCTATTTCATATTGCAGAGGTAGGAAATTTTATGAATTCACCAAAGAAGAAGCAGAAGCTGCACTGACAACTGATCAAGCATTTTTTATCTACAAAAGCATGTCTTAGAGACATCAACAATACGTAGAAACTCCCACTCACCATCCAAAAGGTACTCTGGTGCTACATAATCTAAAGTTCCTGAGAGCTTTACGTTACTGTTACGGATCCCAGAAGGTGCAGCAGTACCAAAATTAGAAAGCTGAATCAAGAAATAACTGATTAAAGTAAATATGCTAGTTGCAAAATATAGAATGAGAAAATAAGTCCAAGTGAGCAACCAAGAAGAGCATGTCAGTCCTTGAGCATTGTTGGCTGAATTAAAATCAAGACAGGTTAAATGATTGCAGTCTCACAACATTCCTCAAGTGTTTTTCTACCTTTGCATTAAAGTTGGAATCCAGAAGAACAGTAGATGACTTCAGATCTCCATGGACAATGGGAGGATGACAATGCTCATGAAGATATTCCAGTCCCCTATTACACCATCACAAAGTGCGGTAAGTTATTGAAACTACAGCAACTTTCATCCTCAGGAATAAAGTCAAGTATAATATAGGGTTCACCTAGCTATGTCAACAGCAATCTTCATCCTCAGCTGCCAAGTAAGTAATGATCCCCGAGTAGGTCCTACAGTTTTTGTCAACAACATAATCAATATTAGAGAATCGTAGATCACATGTCTATTATTTCACTTAAAATGAGAATAGAGGAAGTAAGCGTACCATGCAATTGACCCTCTAAAGAACCATTTTGCATCATTTCATACACAAGAAACTTATTTTCACCATGAGTGCAGCATCCCAAGAGAGAGATTATGTTCTGATGCTGAATTTTTGTCAGCCAATTCAGCTCATTCTGCACTTTCCATTATCATTTGAGGACAAGGAAAAGGAGAAGGATGCAAGGAACAAGGAAAATCATTACAATCTAGACTCAAAGCAACATATATTCACATACCTCATATTCCCTTTGAACGTAGTGCCCCCTACCTTCCAATCTCTTCACTATTACAAGGAGTTTTTCATCGAATTGGGCTTTATAGACACATCTATGACCACCATCACCAACAATGTTTTCTTCTCCAAAATTGTTCGTTGCAGCCTCTAACAACTGATAGTCCATAACTGTAACTGCACCATCTTCATCAGCTGTCTTCAAGGATCTGCATGAATCTGAACCTTGCCTCAAGGAATGCTCTTCCACAGAATCTGTAAATTTCAAAGAAGAAACAACAGAGCTGAACAAGCTTTACAGAGAAGAATAAAAAGCATTACAGAAATTCACCTATCCGAGGAATAATCTGCAAGCATTAGTAAACTTACCAGGGTTCTGTGTGCTTTCGACGCTACAATTCTTCGACCTTTTTAATCTATAAATGCAAAACCATAAGAAAAAGAGCAAGATTCCACCAAGTATAGTGGAAGCAACAACTAGTGCTATCAGAATTCTCTTGTTTAATTGTTTGTTGTCAACGCTTTTAACCGCAAGAACCTCAGTCGTCCCTGCATAAACAGTGAGCCAGAAACACACTAAGAAATAGACAAGCTACGGAATGTCTGATCACATCGTCTTTGGAAAAGCATTGATAAAGATACAATCAAGTCTAGTCCCGAAGTGATCAATTCAACGTAGAGATACAAAAAGACTAGTGTAATTTTCATCTACGATTTTTGCTTCCAACTGACGGTTTAAGGAGAAAAGAAAAACTTGTAAAAGCTAAAGTCTTGCTGCTTCCCATCTCCAAAACAGACCGAAATCAGAAAAAAAGGTTAATAAGAAATGTCAAATTTCCGGTGCCATTTTGCTGATCTGTATTAAAACAGACTGCTACTCAAGAATTAAACTTGAACTATTTCTCTCAACTCTTTTGCTGAAAGAAATCAAACTTGAGCACGAAAGCCAGTACATTTACTCGTGGAAGTAAATTGAAGGGTGTAAAACACGCATTGAAAAGGAAACTCGTGAATTAACTAACAGATCATCATGAACACCAAGGCCCCAGATACCGGAAGAGAAGAGAAGGTAAAGTGCATTGTCAAAATACCTGGAGACCGAGCTTCCATTTTTGGAGTCAGCACAGAACTGGGTTCCTTCTGAGAAAGAAGAGCAGAGCCAGAAGTTGACTCATGTACAGCATCAACCAAGAAAAGCAAACATTTGCTTGAAAATGCCCACATGGGAAATAATATGAACAGAACAGACAGATTCATGTTCTGCTCGAGATAGAGAGGAAAAGGATTAGTCTTTGACTCTTTGTAGTTAAAAAGTAAAGATTCTGTGGTCTGCTTGAGCTTGGAATCTGATAACAACAGTACTCATTTGCTTTGCTTTCACCAAGTAGAGGACACCAAGAGAGCACTTTTCCTTTGCCTTTTCTTCTTTAGATTTTGGAGATATTTATTGTTGGAAACAGGGGGAGAGAGAGAGAGAAGGCATGAAGAGGGGAACAGGTGGACATGAAATCATGTGGCAGTTAAATGAATTTTGAATGGTGAGCGTTCAGGTTCAGGAGTTGTTTGAAGGGGACAAAAACATGGGACGTGGATTGTTTGTTTTGTTGGATAATGGATAATCTACAGATTTCTTGGAATTTTCCTTGTTGGCTAATTAATGCTTTGATCTAAATAACAAAGACTTACGCTAATTCTCTTATCACTAAATCAAAGTCTAATAATTTGCTAAAATTGAACTTCATTAAAGATAACTGAGCTTCACGTGTGTAAAAAAAAAAACAAGACAAAGCGGTTGTCTACTTGTGAGTCCCATCACATGGCTCCACCGCTAAGCTAACATACGCGCTATAAAAATAGTCACGTTTTAAGTCTAATCACGATTTAACATAAATGATGATTAGAGCAGGATGACAACGGGGAATTTTTAAAATATATTTTTAAAAATATATTTTAATTAAATCAAAATTAATCGAGACTTAACCTTTTTAAATAAAATGATATTATTCTATTTAAAGTAATTAAATTTCGAATTAAAAAAACTAAATTTAAGTTTGTAGGCTACTATTAAAAAAAAATTTTGTGGGCTAACAATTATTATTCTCATGACGTATTTTGATACATAAAGTTTTATTAGAATAAGATTTTCAACTATACCCAATCTTTCTTTTATATTTAAATACTATTTTTATATTTTTTAAAATAACAATATTTGTTAGAAATATTGATTAATTTAGGTCCGTAGTGATTCATAGTTTTTGACTATATAACCATAGTACAGTGGTCCATGGTGAATTTTAGAATTCTCCTCTTGCCTTCACGCCTACGCAGTCTTAGTTTATATTCTTACAAGGTTTCTTCAAGATATTAAAATATAATAATATATTTAATGTGAGAGTGAGGTTCCACTAACTAATAAAGTTGTTATTTGGTGGTGACAGGCTATAAGTCCCATAAATAACTTTTTAATAAAAATACAAAAGAAAGGTTGCGTATATTATGAAACTCTCTAAACTCCTGCATAGAGAAAAGCCTTGTACACTGAGTATGTTAATTTGACTTGTTTAATATATTTAACATCATCATCATCTTCATCACATCCAGTTCAAAGCTTCGTAATAAAGCGAAATTTGAGAATGTATGATAGTATACAACCTTACTTCTACATAATAGAGGGACCGTTTCCAGTAGACCTATATGTAAATGTGACAATAAAAGAGTGATGCAAGTTAAAGAGTAAATATTTAATATATTTAACATATATTTGAAATTATTTATTATAAAATATGATTTTTTTTTCAAAATCCATCTATTTGCTGCACATGCAAATTTTTAACATTTTAGTATAATTAGATAGAAAGATAGAGTAAATATTCTTTAAAAATTAAATTCTATAATATTATCAAATAAGTAGTTAAAATTTTAAAAATTTGAACTGATCAATTTTTCAATTTGATTTACTTTAATAATTTTTGTTATTAAGAACCAACCGATTTATTAATTAATAAATCAGTTTTTATAAATCAAAATAAATCGTTCAATAGTCTTTTTCTTTAATTAAAATTTAACTTCTTATATAAATAAGAATAATCTTCTTTAATCTTATTTCAATTATGTTTAATATTTATTATTTAATATTTATCGATTTTATGACAATCAAATATTAATTAAATCTTTAAACTTTAAATGTCATTTGGGGGTGTTTGTTTTCATTTTTATTTTTGATTTTCTATTTTTGTTTTCAAATTCAGTAAAAAAATCTTATTTATTTGAGTTTTTAGTTTATGTTTTTGGTTCTAGTTACTTCCAGTTTTTAAAAATTATGAAAACCATAAAAATGGTTTTTGTTTCTTTTTTTTTCATAATTTGATTTACTATCATTTAAATAAACATTATTTAATTATTTATTTTTTAAAAAATTATAAATAATTTAATTCAACATTATATTTATA
>JAOSBK010000005.1:6373653-6392004 GCA_027568895.1 Erythroxylum shatona | reverse complement strand
TTCTTTACTTCAATTGTAGACCTCTTTCTCTAGTTCATAACGAATCAAACATCACTTCATTTGGAGTTCTATGCCATCAGTTATGCCCCAAAAACTAAGATAATTTGGTTCAGAAAACAGGGGCTCGCCGCGGCGAAGGAACTCTCGCCGCGACGTCAAGGGGTCGCTCGCCGCGGCGCACGAGAAGACTCGCCGCGGCGTACGAATCGGGGCTCGCCGCGACGTCTACGCTCGTCGCGGCGTCTACGCTCGTCGCGGCGTACGCTCGTCGCGACGTCCAATAATCCCCTCGTCGCGACGTGCAGGTCGCAGGTCGTCTTCTCCGACTAAATTTCTCACATTTTTCTCTCTAAAACAGCCATAACTCCCTTTTAACTACCCCAATCTTTCACATTAAACACATAAATGCATTTCACCAACAAATAAACAACATATAAGCAATTTACTTACCAAATCAAGCTCTCCTTCGAAAATTTCCGAGAATTTCTCTAACCCTTTCACTTTCTCTATCACCCACGGCTCTCTCTCAAAACTTCAACAATCTTCATCTTCTCATAGATTAGGGTTGGCTCAAGCAACAAGGAAGAAGCAAGCAAGCTAAAGAGACAAGCAAGAATCGAGAAGAAGGGATCAAAAATCACCCACGAAGGAAGGAGGAAGCTTGCCCTAGGAGGAAGGAGAAGTTTTCCTGCCAAGTTTAAAACCTAAGGCATTTAAAGGTTAAACAAATATGCCTCTTGTCTTTTTCCTCACACTACACTTAAATCTCTTTCTCTTTTCACAATCATTTCCAGTCCAATTTGCCTCCAAATTTCAATGGCTCGACATATTAATTTCTAAAATCATATATCTATTTTTTTCCCATTGCCATTGGACAGTTATTTCAGTACCATCAAGTCAACCAGTCTGTCACTCGGAAAATTTCGGTCCGGACATTTTCTCCCAATTTTCCAGAGAAATTTCTAAGAGTCACTACCAACTGAGAATCACTCCTAAAACATTCCAATTCAGGTTTTCAAACACAAATATTTCAGAATTTATAAAACAGGTCATATTCACAAATAAATGCCGGGAAATGCCATGAATGCATGTACGTATAAGTGCATGTGCCAAAAGACTCATTTCTCTAAAATTAGAGGCCAAAAGAATGTTCACATCAAAATATGTAATGCAAACCACTAGCCTATCCCAATTTACCAATTTACCTTTCCCATCGGGAATGGGATGTTACACATACTTAATTAGAGCTTAAAGAAGCCATTTCTTCTTTCATTGCTTTCATCCATTCTTCTTTAGCAGGGCCAGTAAGAGCCTCATTTACATTCCTTAGCTCTTCTTCCTCTTGTGGAACAATTATATCAATTTCTCCTTCAATCTCAAAATGACATCGGAGAATTATTCCTCGATTACTTCATTTTAAACGAGGTTTATTATAAACAAATTCATGATTAATCTGATTGCTCCCACTCAAATCATCCATCATAGAGAACCTTTCTGTGAAATTGCTCCTACTTGGTTGAAGTTCCTTATCTTGATTCTTTATAACAGAATCATTGTAATCAAGCGACTCATATAACAATAAGTCTTTACCTATTTTGCCTTGCCTAGGAAAATCATTCTCTAATAATGTTACATCTCGTGATTCAGATTCAGTTACACCTCTATTACCTTGTTCACTAATGAACACATATCTTTTTGAGTATTCTGAGTATCTAATAAATATATTTTTTCTCCCTTTTGGGCCTTATTTTTCATGTTTGTGAGAGAGATCATGAATATAGGCTGAACACCCTCAAGGTCTAAGACTTGACACATCAGGTCTCCTACTAGTCCACAACTCATATGGTGTGCTAGTAACTGATTTCGTGGGCACAAGATTAAGTATGTTGGTGGCTGCTAGCAACACATCACCCCAAAAAGTGATTGGTAAATTTTCTTGGGCCATCATAGACCTAATCATTTCTAATAGCGTCCTATTTCGTCTTTCAGCGATGCCATTTTGTTGTGGGGTTCTAGGAATTGTTAATTGCCTTTCTATTCCTTTCTCATCACATAAATCCTTTAACTTTTCTGACAAGTATTCTTGTCCACGATCAATTCGTAATGCTTTCATTTTCTTATATAATTTCTCAACCAAGTTCATGTATTTTATGAAACAATCAAATGCTTCCTATTTATGAGCTATCAAATAAACATGACCATACCGAGCATAGTTATTTATGAAGGTGATGAAATAAACTACCCCACGTCTAGCTCTTACATTTATTGGACCACAGATGTTGGAATGAATTAATTGCAATGGATATAAAAATCATGTTCCCTTTCCAAATGGCTTTCTTGCCATTTTACTAGCTAAACAATGCTCACATGTAGGTAGATATATTTGATTTAGATTACCTAAAATTCCTTCTTCAGTTAATCAACTGATTCGATTTTGACCAATATAACATAATCTAGCATGCCGCAAAGTTGCAACATTATTAGAATTAATAGATGTAAATAATGAATAACTAATATTATTATTTTCCTTTAACACATCCAGTACAATAAAACCATCAAATAAAAAACCATGACCATAATTAATAAATCCAAGGTACAAATCCATACCACTGCTTTGGAAATTTATATTAAAACCAAGTCTAGCCAACATCAACACAGATAAAAGATTCCTACAACGCTATAGAGCAAATAATATTTTATGTAGGATGAGGAGTTGTCCTCCATGTATGTCCAATTTGCATGTGCCAACTCCTTGTACAACAACTTTGGAATTGTTACTTACATAACGCCATCGACTACCACGTGGGAGTTTACGAAAATCAACAAAGTCATCTCTATCCTTTGCTATATGGTTGGATGCTCCAGAGTCTACAATCCACAAAGGATATGATTCAGTTAGAAAAACAGAACAAGAAACTTCACAGAACAAATGTTTGTACTATAAACTTGTACCTTCTTGGGCTCAATACAATCTCAACCAAAGTGGCAATTATTACCACAATTATAACATTTCATATGTTTCATATTCTTCTTCTTAAAGGGACGCTTTCCCTTTCCCAATTGGTTCCATTTTTTCTTCTTGGATTCCTAAGGAGAGTAGTTGAATTTCTTATTCTTCATCCACTTATATCCACTATGATGATTGCATTTCTTGCTCATAGCTTCATGTGAGCTAAAGCTAATTGCATATGCCTCAGATGACATCTTTGAGGCTTCAGGACGCTCTTCCTTCAAGATGAGATGGCTCGTAGCATCTTCCATTATCTTAATATTCTCATTATGAGTTAGGAGCATCTTCATATGCTCCCAACACTAAGGCAGTGAACAAATCACAACTTGCACTTGTTATTTATCAGAAAGCTCATGAAAAACATCACGTAACTCACTTACCATGTTGGACATTTGCCTCAGATGCTTTTGCATTGTATCATTTGGGCACTTCTTATAAGTATCAAACTTAATTGTAAGTGACGTCACTTTAGTCACTGAAGCGCCTCCAAAATGAGTAGCCAATGCGGATTGCAATTTTGAATTTACGTAACTCATGCATGATATCATTATCTATGCTACTCAGCAACATGATACAAGCTAAAGAGTTCCTTTTTTCACAATTCATATGCATCACGGTCCCTCCTATGTTGAGCTGTAGTGCCCTCCTCAGGAACTTCCATGGTTATGTTTAATGGTTCAAAAGCCTCTTGCTTCTCCAGTACATATTGGATTTTCATATTCCAAATTTCATAATTGTCACTATTGAGTTTCTCACCCCTATTAAGTTCAACAATAATATTATTTGAAGTAGTAGTTATTTTAAAACACTAAGTTTGTATAATAAGAAAGAAATATATGTGCAAGTTAATGTCACATTAATCGTTTATAGAGTAAATAATTCGATCACAATTACTTACGAATTCAAAAGTCCACAAATGTGTTCAATCATCATTCACACAACAATCGAATCCTAATTACTTTACTTTAAACGAATTTCTATATAAAATTCATGTAAATATATTACATAAATATCAAGACTTTGTTCTTATAAAATAACATATTGTTTAAATGCGCTACAACCTACTAACAATCTATAGGTAACGAACTCTATGTGGAAATGAGTTTATGAGTTCGCGTGACACAGTTTGCAAAGCTTGATGTACAATAGCTCGTACTATTTCCATTGGAAGACCTAGAGGATATAAAGTCCTAATCAACTACCTTCTATGTATCTCTTTAATAAATGGCATCACTAATAAATTATAAGTCTTCTCGTTAGACATAGTATTCTAGAGCATTCGTAACAATTCACCTTGAGGTTGAGGTAATGTTGCAAGCAAAGTCGTGTACTTTACTTCAACATTCATGTAACCTCGATAACCTTCAAAGTATAATTCTTGCATCATGTTATTAACTGAAATAACATGTTGTGTTAGACCGTCTCGAGGCATCAAACACATGTTAACTAATTTTATATACATACTGCCAATTCGTCTCTTTCTATACCTCACATCGAATAAGCTTAGCGTTCGCTTAATAATATGAATTATCCTAAAAAACCAATTTTCAAGAATCAAAAGAGTGTCCAAAATAACAAATTACTTTGTCTAACACATAGCAAACTTATGCTCATATTATGGAAACTATTTAATTCTATTAGAAATTTATTAAACTATTTAAATTATGCTATTAATTTCTAATTGATTAGAAACTTATTTCTAATATAATCATATTCAAATATGAATAATTCAAACAGAATTAGAAACTTATGTCTAATTTAAATTATAATTGAACTAATCAATTTATCTTGGTTTCATTAGAAACTAATTTCTAATGAAATTCCTTTCTAATATCAACTAAACAAATTAGTTTTAATTTTAATTAGAAAACATATGTCTAATTTTAATTCAATAAAAATAATACAATTAGAAAACTCATTTCTTAGTTTGTTGATTTTAGAAACTTATTTCTAAGTTTATTTTAACTAAACAAATTAGTTTATTTAAGAAAAAATAATTTCTAATTTTTTATATTAATTAGAAACTAATTTAACTAACTTAACTAGTTTATATAAATTAGAAAACATATTTCTAATTCTTTATGTTACATTTAATTTAAAACATATACCCAAAAAACAAAAACACATTTGTTGGGGGTGTTTGTTTCTATTTTTATTTTTGATTTTTTGTTTTTGTTTTCAAATTCAATAAAAAATCTTGTTTGTTTGGGTTTTTAGTTTTTGTTTTTGATTTTGGTTTCTTCCAGTTTTCAAAATTTATGAAAACCATAAAAGTGATTTTTTTATAATCTAATTTACTATCATTTAAATATATATTATTTAATTATTTATTTTTAATAAAAATTAGGAATAATTTAATTCATTATTATATTTATATATTTAATAAATTTAAATTTATTATCAATAAAATTATGAATAATTTTATTTAATTTAATTTTTTAATTAAATAATATATAATTAAATTTAAATATATAAATATTCAAATAAAATTTGATCTAATAATTAAAATATATTTATAATAAATAATTATTTATAAATAAAATTTTAATTTTTAAAATTTTAATTTTATTAAAATAACATAATTTTATTAATAATTTGTTAATAAATATTATATAAGAGATTAAATAAATTTATTTAATTAAAAATTAAAATTATCATCAATGATAAAAATACAATTACATTAATATTAACAACTAAACAGGTTTTTGTTTTTAATTGAAAGAAAAATAGAAATAAAAAATTAAAAATAGAAACTAAAAACTGCAATAAAAAAATAGAGGTGGAATCAAAGAACTCTTTTTTTTAACATTATCTTCAATTAAGTTCTAAAGTTAGGAAAATGAGCCATAAGATTAGAGGTGCTATTACAACTCCATGATTCAATCCACCCTATTAAATGGGCCATCCCAAGCCTACTGTATAAACAGGAGGACATAGAGCCCAACTAGAGTCCCTGAAGACCCGTTAATTAGTTATGAAGGCCTAACTAGCCATACAATATCAAAAGCTACGGTTAGAAACATTTTTACGAGCTTGTCAGGAAAAGATGATTCTCTGAATTAAAAACAAACCCAACAATAACTAAGGCGCAAGTTAATTGATAAGGGACTCTTTTAATTTAAGTAAGGTCATGAGTTTGAACCTCTTTTATATATATAGCTATTTAAAAATTAGGGTTAGAGTTTTAACTCCTACAAAAGACCTATTGAATTTGAGTTGAGATTAATTTAGGTGTAAATACCTTAAAGGTTTCTTCTTATAATTAGGACCTTACGAAGATAACTCGTAAGTAAAAAAAAAAACAAACAAATCCAACAAGAAATTTTACCAAAGATCCGTATGTTTATTTTTTTTTTACTTTGTTCATACTAATAGATACTGTTTTGTTAGTTAAATCCATTCCACCGCCATGTTTTGATCATTTAACAGATTGGATTATGCAGAAAATAAATGCTGCATGGTGATCAGCTATCGCATTTAAAGGTTCTTCTTCTTCTTCCTGTCAACAATGGCACGTAAAACAAGACACAGACGCCAATTGCCCCTTCACTTCTTGCACTAGGTAAGGTAAGGCAAAGTTGCCTCCACTCCAAGAGCAGCAATTAACACTCTCCATTCCTATTGAAACTCGTAAACATTAGCTGGCCTCTCTCTGTTTAATGCTTATCTCTAGCCTTCTATTTTTTAAAGTTTGCCATAGTCGATGGAACAAAGGCAGCTATCGAAGGAACCAAACATGGAAGTGAGCATACTGATCACTGTTCTTTTAGCTCTGCTTGTTATCACCACTACACTCACAGAAGCTACGCAGCCTCACCATAACCAACACAAACGCATAATATTCCGAGAAGAAAGAAGAAGCAGAAACAGTAGCGGTAACAGAGGCAGTAGAAGAAGCAGAGGTGGTGGTGGTAGGAATAGAGGAAGAGGAGGATCGCCGTCCTCGTCCTCCAACTGTGACCCTTTATTTAGTTTCCTCTTTGGAACATGTGGCCAATGGCCTTTTCCTACTACACCTTCTCCGGACAACCCCTTTCAGCCCTCACCGAGACCCTCTCCTCGCCAGAGATCCCCACCACTGCCACCGTCTTCTCCTCCTCCACTTGTCTCATCTCCACCTCCAATCATCGTGCCATCTCCTCCACCTCTTATTGTTCCATCGCCACCACCTTTAGCTGCCTCGCCACCTCCATCATCATCTTCTCCTTCCCCGCCATCACCATCTCCATCTCCGCCACCACCTCCCTCTCCATCTCCGCCACCACCACCCTCTCCATCCCCGCCTCCGCCTCCCTCTCCATCCCCGCCGCCACCTCCTCCATTGGTTCCTTCCCCTCCACCACCTTCATCACCTTCTCTTCCACCTCCTGACCTGCCAATTATATTCCCATCACCACCACTAGTGCCTTCACCACCACCGCCTGAATTAACATCATCACCAATCATTCCATGGCTAACACCTCCCGATGCATTCACACAGTCACCACCTTATCCTGTTCCAGTGTTTTCCCCACCAGTTGATGAATTTACACCACCACCTATGTTTTTTGATCCTCCACCTGATGATCAGTCCGCTACACCAATACCATTTTTCGATCCACCACCTGATGATCAGTCCACTACACCAATACCATTTTTCCCTCCATCATCACCACCACCACCAGAGCAAGTTTTGCCGCCATTTCTACCGATTGGACAACCACCTCCGGGGCAAGATTTGCCACCGGCTGAGGGATTTCCATCGATACCCTTTGTCCCAATACTGTCTCCAACACCTGACCCTCCACAAGAGCCGTTTATATTTACACCACCTGTAGGGTCAATCCCTGCAGTACCTGACGTTTTTCTTGCGCCTCCTCTGGTGCCGGAGCAGCCAGAGAATCCGCAAGAGCTGCTGCCATTTTCATAAGCTCCACCTACATCAGATGTGTTCAATGAGCCTGTGACACCACCGAGTATAGAATTGCCGCCACTTTAGCTTATACTACAACTGTATCTGACCGTGCTTGTGATCGAGTCCCTTAATCCTTAAAATTAGATATATATCATAATCTGTCGACTAATAAGCAGAAGACAGGTTGGTTTGCCTCGGGTGTCAGATATGCTTTTGTCTTTTCTTAGATTAGGTTGTTGAGTACGTTTGGTTTGTGAGCATGTTTTGGTCAGTCAACTGTTGAACAATGGCTGCTGTATATACCTCCTATAATTTTCTCCGTGAACAGTACAAGTGCATGCGTTATTTGGTTCATTTCAAAATTTATATTTTAAAAGAAACACACGAAGGAAGAGACCAATCATGCTACATTTCAAGAAAAGGAGTACAATTTAGCGTACCAGTGAGTGTTTAAAAGGTATACTGTGGGCTGAGATTTGCCTTCTGAGTGATTTTTCTGTTCTCTGGTGCTGTTACCCGACGAACCCCAGAAGGGAAAGTGTGTCCCCCGAAAGACCCTAATTTCAAATAAAGCCGTTACGATGCGGACACCCATCAAAAACTTCCCAAAGCCAAAAATTTCCGTTCATTCTCCTTATTTTGAACAATAACGTTCCACAGGTTCCTTCACTTGCTCTGGCCATTCAAACACCAAATGGAGCAAGGTAACAACAACAACAAGCCTGCGCACTTACCAGAAGAATGCTGGGAACTGATCTTCAAATCCCTAGACCACCATCGCCACTTAGAACCCCTCTCTTTAGTCTCCACTCGATTCCTCTCCATAACCAATCTCCTCCGCCGCACTCTCACCGTCTCCTCTCTCTCGGCCCCCTTTCTTCACCGTATAATACCCAGATTCCCTAATGTCACCCACATCAAAGTGTGCGACTTTTACGGAGACCTTGATTCTGTTCTCGACCTAATCTCTCTATATGGATTAGATATTGAATCCCTCGATATTTCGGGCCAATCCCACTTCCCTTTGGTCGGTCTGCGAAGGTTGGGATCGAAATTGAGGAATTTGAAGAGACTTAACTGTTCAAAGATGGGCTCTTTACGAGATAGTGATCTTTCGGAAATTGGGTCGTTGTTTCCGATGCTCGAGGAGCTTGATATCGGTTTTCCGATGTATAATTCGCGTTTTAATCCAACTGGATCTTTGAGTTTCGAGCGATTTGCTGGAGTTGTGACCGATGAGGGGATGCTTGATTTGTCATCGAAGATCAAGAAGTTGCGTAAGATTGATGTTTCTGGTAATCATTTTATTACAGATAGGTCGCTGCTTGCATTGTCCTTGAATTGTGGGTTACTTAGTGAAGTAGTGATACGTGACTGTGATTTTATATCTCAGAATGGGATTGGTATGGCTATGCGAAGTATTTCTGGGTTGAGTTCAATTTCGTTGGATGGAATTGGAATCCCTTCTATTGATTCGTGTTTTGAAGCATCGTTTGCTTATGCAAAATGTTTGAGTGAGCTTGATCTCTCAAATTCGATTATCTCGGATGAATTACTTGGTTTAGTTGCAGAATCCTGTCTTCCCCTCAACAAGTTGACTATCTCCCATTGTTATGATTTCTCGTTTGCTGGAGTCTCTTGTTTGCTGCACAAGTATCAGTCACTTGGATACTTGGATCTTGAAGGGGCTAATTTCCTTACAGACGAGTCCATTATTGAGCTATCCAATTATCTTTGTAACTTAAGCTTTATAAACCTCAGTTTGTGCTCTAGACTAACAAGCTCAACCTTCTTTACACTTATGGGAAACTGTCATTCATTGGAAGATCTCAGATTGGAGAGGACTAATCTTGGTGTTGAGCATATAGTGAAATATTCGACCAATCGTCGAGTTAAGTCTCTAAGCTTGACAGGGAATAATAACTTGAGTGATGAATGCATAAAAGATATTGCCTTGTCTTGCCCTGGATTAGAAGTGCTAAAGATCAGTTATTGTCCTTCTATCACAGAAGAAGGAATCAAAGAAGTTATGAGAAATTGCAGGGAAATCGTTCATTTGGAGATGAACAGATGTATAGGGATAAAGAATACTGATTTAAACTTTGAACTTCCTAAATTGGAGATATTGCAAGCACAGGGAACAGGAATGGACGATGAAGCATTGGCAGCGATTTCAAAAAAATGCCCTGGATTGTTGCAGCTGGACCTAGAAGGTTGCCTGAATGTGACAACAAAAGGGGTGACCCAACTGGTGCAAAACTGTAGGAGATTAAGGGAGATAAGTTTGAAATGGTGTGATAATGTGAAAGTTGATATTATATATTTCTTGGTGTCTTCAAGGCTATCGCTGAGAAAAATAATCCCACCATGTGGATTTTCTCCGTCTCATAACCAAGTAATATTCTTCTTACGACATGGATGTTTACTTTACCAAGGGTAGCTTCTGGAGCACTTCGGAATCTATTTGGCTGAACTGTAAAGAGTTATTATTTTCTTGGATTAAATTTTTTATGAAGTTCAATTGTACTATCTTGAATTGATACTGTCCTGAAGCTTTTTCCTTTTGGTTTCAATTTCATTTTTCGTGAGTTTGTTTGATCAAGTGCACATAATCTTTATGTTGTCCACATCGGCCTCAAATATTTTCCTTTAATTTTTATCTTTTCTTGCACATTTTGCAGACTAGGCTGATTGAAATATTTGCAGGAAGGGCTTACAACTTTTTGGGTTTTCCACTGTAACATGTCCATTTTCTTCATTGATCAATTTCCGTTTGGTGACAACCTCTATACTTCAGCTAGGGTAATGTCTGCACAGGCCGCAAGTGTTGACGTAATCATTAAATATCTAAGCAGCCTTATGAGTTTCCCTGTAGAAACCCATGGTTATGTCAGTTTTTCAATAGATTTCTGTCTATTATCTTGACAATAAACTCCTGCATTTATCATACTTTATGCCACGGCTTTTGGTGACTGGAGTTTTATCCAAGTGATTAAGCTGTTTCTGGAGAACATATTCTTTCAGAATCATTGAATCCCTGATACTTTTCAGCCAAGCTGACTGCTGTGGAAGCAGGGGTAAGCACATATCTCCCTTTTCCTTGTTTAGTGTTTCCAGCTTGTTACTTGTTAGCATTAATCATAAGATCATCGTCATAAATTGGATATCAGTTATGCCGGCAGTAGCAATATCGATCATCTTCGTCAGCATTGTTCTCGTGCTTAAACTTTAAAAGGTCACATCAGTGTGGACTCATTCATCTCATGTTATAATGCAAGTAACCGATTGTAATCTGGTTTTGGTTATATGACAACAAGGTGTAGTCAACTGTTTATCTTGGATTCCTTGCTCTCTTGTCTAATGGAACTGAATCTCCATTCATTTCAGAAGAAGCCTTTTCTCTATCCGAACGTCACCAGAGTTGCTGATACAAAGCTAAAGCACTTAGATATCTCTGTTATAAACAGGATGTGTACTACGCAGTACATTTTTCAGTTATCAGAACGGACTCTACATCATTTCTAAAGGAGAACAATTAGCCCCTCAAATCCTCTAGCCCATTAACCCTATACTAATCCTGCTCATCTCAACCATCCATTTATATAGGACCTACATAAATGGATGGTTGAGATAGGTTAAGAATGGTTGAGATGTGTTGGAACAGGGTTGGTACAGAGTTAACGGGTCAGAAGATCACATCCCAACAATTAGATAGGTAAACCCCCTTCAAATCACCTGTAGTACATCCCAGCCATTTATTCGTAGTTTTCTTAAATATGAGAATCCTGATATTGGTTTACCTGGGACGTATTCACCTGTGCCCCAATACTCTATACCCTTAAGAAAACCACGATGATACGTCCTGTCATGTCTGTTTCCAGTAAAATTCTGGTTGCACATACGTGTTTGACTCAAAAGAAGAAATTGTTAATGCTTGGCAGTCGTTGATTGACTTCCAGCAACTGAATTCGAATAAAAGACGAGGACTTTTAAACATTAACTGTGGCCAACTGTTCACTAGATTGATCTTTGACTGGAATAGAGGCTATGGACAGAAATTGTGCAGGAGATGCCGTTCCAAGAGGACTTCTGACTAACGCAGTCCATTCTTCATTTTCGTTTTTAACCCCCTGCACCCGCGTCTTGAGTTGATCACTTGGTTGGTATGATCTTGTGGACTTCCAATTTCTTGACTAACCCGGACCAAAAAACTCAAACTAAAGCTAAAGCACCATAAAAAAAAAAAAGTATTTGAATTAAAATAACGGTATTTTAGAAAAAAAAATCAGAATATTTGATTCTAAGTTTAATTAAAATATGACTTTGGGTATGGAACAGTGTTAAATCATTGGGCTAGCTGTCTCACTTTGTAAAATACCTTCCAACCAGCGAGAGGATTAGTCATTGGATCCGCCGGTGAATACCCTGGTCAAAAACCAAAAAATATAATTGGTTAAATTAAGGTTAATTTGATTTATTAACATTAAATTAAATTTTGTAATCATTGCAAACTTATTATTTAATTATGATATATTAATTAGTTAAATGAGATTATTTATTTAAAAATATTAGATTAGATTTATTAAATTCTAAAGATAACATGGTCCCAGTTCCTGCTTTTCCGCTTCAGACTCAGCATTTCCATCTTAGTCAAACTTAACGTGCATTGAATAGCTGAAAATAACGCCAAAATAAATAGATTTTTAGTCCAGATTCTTTGCCCTCTCTAGAAGCCTGCCTTTACTACGTAACCTGACATCAGTGTCTGCTTCATTTTCAAATTCTGTATTGGCACGAGTTCACAAGCGCTTAAGTTGGCCTCTTTTTTCTCGGACCTATTCTTCTGTCCCTAATTACCTAAGCTATTTGTATTCTATGCATTCAAGTCATCCATTTGATTAAATGAATAGCTTGGATGTATGAGGTATAGAGGAATTCAGATAATTGGAGACAGAAAAAGTGGGGTGCTCTTTTCTCTTCCATGTGTCTACCCAAGTCGTTCCGGCGAATTTGGCTGCTTCTTATGGATATTTGTTTTGATCAAGAAATTTCAGGGCAAAAACAGAGCCCCCTTTTGACCAATTCGGTTGGAACAACGATTACTTGTTCTGTTTTGATTCCAAACTAATGAAGATATTTCAGGGAAAAGAAGAAAAGATCTTGATCTCATGCTCATCATTTTTGTTAATGCACCCGTGACATTATCCTTCTTAAAGATATGGCGGGGTTAACCTTTTTCGGAGGATATTATAATTTTGTTTCTTTTCTTTATATAAAAAAATTAGAGGGATAGAGAAATTACAATTTCCATTTTTATTTGGAAGCCGACTGTTCAATTAGTCAAGATCACTATCCACCTTGTCGGAGACAGGGACAGGAGGGTGACTTTAACTTTTTTAATTTACGATGGCTAATAAACAAGTAGCGAATATTACCAGATCCAAGCACAACTTTGACATTTGAGGCCAAGAAAGATTGGTTTATTCTGTCATTTCTGTGTAAAGAAGCCAAAACGGAATGTGTTGGGGTCTGACGATCGATTTCGACTTGGTTGGCAATTAGTTGTGAATAAAACAGAACAGGAAGAAAGAGTGTTCATGCTCATCCCAATAATAGACATTTATTAAATCAGTAAATAATTGCAAAGAGTGCGTATTAAAAAATTAATTAATATTTGTGATAAAAAATAAAACTGATTCAATCGGTTTAATAATAAAAACTTTGAATTAGTTAACTTTTTGGGTCAATTTTTTGTTGGAATCCAACCATGATCGAATCACGGCTATAGTAGAAAACAAAATTTTTTAAGAATTTCGAGTAGATCACAGTAATTGATTAAACTTGAATAAAACATAAATCGATTTAGAAATCATACCTTGTTCGCTTTCTTTTGAAAAATCTGTAAAAAAAAATTTTGATTGATCAATTATAAGTTGTCCAATTGTCCAACCTCTAATAGTATCCACAAAGCAATTCTCAAACTGCTTTGAAAGGAAGAAGACAAAAAGTGCTAGCGTCTAAAAAACTCTTCCTTTATATAGAAAAATCATGATAGACTTTTATTAAAATTAATTCTCTTTAATTATAATTAAATACAAATTCAAATTTTAATTCTAATTAATTTAATTTAAATAAAATCAACTATCTCATATTTGATTCCAAAAGTTTTTCAAACTTTATAATGAAGTCCAACTTAATTAAATTTATTTTCCTTTCATAAATTGTTCTTTGATGTGTGACTCATTAGGTTCCTAATAAATTGACAATGATTATAAATTCTAATTCTAATTCACAATTAAAATTAGATAAATTAGAGCTCATTCTAATTTATTTTTAATTCTTCAATTAAATAATTTATAATCATAAGTTATGATTGACGTCTAGCACTATGTCATGATTATCCAAATATCAGGAGCGTCAAAGTAATTGACTTAACCTGTCCATGTATGACTATAATATATAATTTAATTCTTTCATCATTCTGTATTATAATTGGATAATGCATAGATATAGTGTCTACTCTTATAATCCAATCATGTTCATTATTGTAAATTAGCATTTGATTTATAATTGAAATTTGAAAAACTCCTTTTCAAATATCAATTCAGTCTGGCCAGAGAATTCCATAAATCATTACTAATAAAAAACAATAGAATATTCTCTCTAATTACTTTAAAGTGACGAATCCTATATTGACTTACTCAATTATCTACATATGGTCTATACTGTATCTAATTACTACCGACTGAATTATCATAGGACAATTCATAAGTAGCATCAAAATAAAGTAATTCCTATACTAGATACTTTTGTAAACTCAATTATGAGGATCAATTATACAAACATCATTATAAGATAATCCGTAAACACATAAGTAATATTCCATTCGGAATTCTCATAATTGGGTCAGTTCTGTGACTTATTCTCTAATAATTACTCATATATTAGTTTAAGTATCTTTATACTTTAATTTATGAGATCAATTACTTTCTTCATAAGAAAGAAATATAATGTGTGCTAGTTTTACTGTTTCAACAATATCTAGTCTTGATGAAATTACAACTAGGAACATTTAGGAATAATACTTAAGTGTAAATTGAGTCTCATAATTATGATATTATCATTATTTCAATTACACAGTAATTATTCCAAAGATTTTATTTTTAGTATTAAAACATAAAATATTAACTAAATTAATACATAAAGATAAATACAACTTTTCATTAATTCAAAATAATGCCATACATTAATTTGCATCCAATTGATTGGCTGCAAGGGCACAAACTAACAACTTTCACTTGCACTAAAGCCAATCCCCTATGAATCTAATACCGTATCCATTCATATGATGATCATGCCTCTTTTGAGACAATGATTTAGCAAGAGGATCTGCTAGATTCTCTTCAGTCGGAACTCGCTCTAATACTATGTCTTTCCGCTCCACTATCTCCCTGATCAAGTGAAACTTCCTAAGTATATTGTTGGGCAATTGATGAGACATGAGTTCCTTTGTTTGCACAATAGCACCGTTGTTGTCGTAATAAAATACTATAGACTCAACAATGCTAGGAACCACTCCAATTTCAGTGATGAACTTCTTGATCTAAACTGCTTCCTTTGCCACCTTTGACGTTGAAATATACTCTGCTTCGGTCGTTGAACTTACAATGGTTGGTTGTTTGGAACTCTTCTAACTAACAACACCATCATAATGAGTAAAAATATATCCTGACTGTGATCTACTATCGTCTTAATCATATTGAAAACTGGCATCTGAATGACCCTGAACTCTCAGCTCAGCTCCTCTACAGACCAAAAAAACATCTTTAGTCTTTCTTAAGTACTTCAAGATGTTTTTCACAGCCGTTCAGTGACCCTCACCGGGATTATCTTGATATCTGCTTGTTATGCTCAAAGCATAAGCAACATCTGGTCTAGTATATAGCACCGCATATATGATTGATCCAATTATCGAAGCATATGAAATACAATATTTTTTATCTCTCTCTATTTGTGTCTATAGACATATACTCTGTGAGAGAGAAATCCCATGCAATATGGATAAGAATCCCCTCTTGGAATTCTCCTTTATGAGTGATACTTTATCATTTCAATGCTCAATACGTATATCTAATATAGCGGGGGGATGACATATCCTACTAGTTCGTCGCAGACTATGTATCTCTTGAACTATCAATTGTACATCATATGTATCAACTTGAGGTTCTTGCTCCATGTCAATGTGAATTTGTGGTTCTTGAACTTCTCTAAGTTCAACCTCACTCCCACTACTTTCTTTGACAATAAATTATCTTTCTAAAAATGTAGCATGTCTTGTAGACAAACACCTTTTGCTCAATAGGATGATATAATTAATAACTGAAACTTTCTTTTGGATACCCCACAAATTTGCATTTATCCAATTTAGCTTGAGGCTTATCAGATATAGTGCGTTTCATATAAGAATCACATCCCCAAATCTTTAAGTGTGATAATCTAGGTCTTCTACTATTCCATATCTCATATGGTGTCTTATCAACCGATTTAGATGGAACTCTATTTAGAAGATATATTTCGATTTCAATTACTTATCACTAAAAAGATGTAGGAAGGACCGCATGACTTATCATAGAACATACCATATCTAATAGTTTACGATTTCTCCTCTTAGAAACTCCATTATGTTGTGGAGTTGTAGTAGGAGACCATAGAGAATCCTATTCTCTTTTAAGTAACCAAGAAACTCGTGGTCTAAGTATTCACCACCTCGATCTGATCAAAGTGTTTTAATACTTTTTTTAGTTTGTTTCTCTACCTCTAGTCTAAATTCTTTGAAATTTTCAAACGATTCAAACTTTTGTTTTATCAAGTACATATAATCATATCTAGAATGGTCATCTATGAACATAATGAAATATGAGTATCCACATTTAGCATTTGTGGACATAAGTCCACATGCATCTGAATGTATTAATTCTAGTAACTCACCAGCACGTTGTCCTTTTCCCTTAAAGGATAGTTTGGTCATCTTTCCCAATAAACAAGATTCACAAATTTCATATGATTCATAATTAAAAGGATCCAAATATCATTCTTTATGCAATTTTGTGATTCTAGTTTCATTGTTATGACCTAACCTACAATGCCATAAATAAGATGGAGTTTGGTTACTTAATTTACTTTTCTTACTATTTATGTTAAGAATTGGCCTTTCTAGATCTAACTCATACAAACCATTTGTAAGCAATCCAGATCCATAATAAACATCATCTTTATAAAAAGAACAACTATTATTCTTAATAATAAAGACAAATCCATTCAAATCCAAATGAGAAATAAAAATGATGTTTCTTGTAACAACAGGAACATAATAACAATTATCAAGTTCTAATATAAGGCCAGAAGGCAAAGCTAAACTATAAGTCTCTATAGCTAATGCAGCAACTCTTGCTCCATTGCCAACTCGCAGGTCCACTTTGCCTTTCTTCAATGATCTACTCCTTGTTAACATTTACATGTTATTACACAAGTGAGAACCACAACCAATATCTAATACCCAAGAATGTGGAACAGAAGTACAAAGATTGACCTCAATCATAAACATACCTGAAAAACCAACTTCCTTAAGCCTTTTATCTTTCAGGCTAGTAAGATAAAAGGGGTAGTTCCTCTTCCAATGTTCGTCAACCCTGCAATTAAAACATATGCCCTTATCATTGCTCTTCTTCTTGACACCTCCTTTGGCTTTTACTACATAAGTAGAAGCCTTCTGTTTCTTATTCTTATTCTTCTTAAAACCATTTTTCTTGCTTTTAGAAGAACTAACAACAAGTACAGAACTGGGTTCTTTCTTAAGGCACCCTTCCGCAATCTTAAACATGTTCAATAGTTTAGGAAGTGTCATGTCCTTTTGATTCATGTTGAAGTTCATGACGAACTATGAAAAGCTCGAACTCAGCGACTGCAACACCAAATCATTGCTTAACTCGTGGTCCATGACAAAACCTAATTCAACCAACTTTTCAATATGCCTAATCATCTTCAGCACATGAGTGTTTACTGAAGATCATTCTATCATCTTGCATTGAAACAGTGCCTTGGAGATTTGATATCTCTCCACCCTACTCTGTGCATCAAATAACTCCTTAAGATGCAGTATCATAGTAGGTGCATCTATGTTCTCATGCTGCCTCTGAAGTTTAGGAGACATACAAGCTAACATCACACATGTAGCTTGTTCATTGTCATCAATATAACACTGATATTTCTCCCATTCTTCATCAGTAGCATCTGAACATGGCTCAGATGGAGCAGGAGTATCAAGAACATACAACTTCTTTTCTTGCCTAAGAACTATTCTTAGATTTCGCAGCCAGTCCGAATAGTTGTGTCCAGTCAGCTTGTTAGCATCCAAAATGCTCCTCAAAGTCAGGTTCGTACTCATCTT
>JAOSBK010000005.1:6355131-6373553 GCA_027568895.1 Erythroxylum shatona | reverse complement strand
TTATTATTATTATTATTATTATTATTATTATTATTATTATACGAAATTAATTTCTTATTGTTATTGTTATTATTATTGTTTGTTAACCTTTTTATTAATATAAATCATTCGTTTTAAAATAATCAATGAATTACATCTTTCTAATTATATTATACTGTGGGGGCATTTTCGTCATTGATACTATTGTTATGTTCCGTCCACTGCAACCAAACACATTTTTGTCCTTGAGACAGAGACAATTTTTTCTGTTCTGTCCACTACAACCAAACACCTCACTGTCTCCAATTTTTGTTCTGTTCCGTCTTCTCCTTTCCGTCTCGTTCCATCTCTGCCCCCTGGAGACAGCAACCAAACACAGCGTAAAGGTGTGCGTCTGAGAAAGCGGTGGCACATGAGATTTTCAGTGTTAATTATGATGTTCTAATTATGTTGATTTAATTTTATTCACACATTTACGTGAATTTTACATAAATGTTAGAACATGATAAGAATGCTATAACTGTTAGAATCTAACCATGATTAAAATAAAAAATTTTACAGATTCCGAACGGATCTTGATATTTGATTAAACTTGAATAAAACATAAATCGATTTAGAAATCGTACCTTATTCGTTTTCCTTTGAAAAATCTCATAAACTTTTCTATGATTGATCAATTACGAGCTGTTCAATTGTTTATCCTCTGATAGTATTCACAGAACAATTCCCAAACTGCTTTGAGAGGAAGACGACAAAAAAGTGTTAGCTTTTAAAAAGCTCATCCATTTAAATAGAAAATTCATAATGGTCTTTTATTAAAGTTAGATCTTTTTAATTATAATTATAATTATAATTAAATTATAATTATAATTAATTTAATTTAATTTAATTTAATTTTAATAAAATCAAATATCTCATATTTGGTTCCTAAAATTTCTCAAACTTTATAATTAAGTCTAACTTAATTAAATTGATTTTTCTTTTATAAATTACTTTTTAATGTGTAACCTATTAGGTTCCTAATAAATTGGCAATGATTATAAGTTATGATTCTAAATCACAATTAGGATTAGATAAATTAAAACTCCTCTTGATTTATCTTCAATTTTCCAATTAAATAATTCATGATCATAAATCATGATTGATGTCTAGCAACATGTTATGATTACCTAAATATCAGGAATGACAAAGTAATTGATTTAACCTGTCCATGCATGACTATAATGTATAATTTAATTTTTTCGTCATTTAATATTCTAATTGGACAGAATATGGATATAGTGTCCACTCTTATCATCCAATCATATTTGTTCTTGCTAATTAATAATTGATTTATAATTAAAATTTGAAAACTCCTTTTCGAATACTAATTCACTCTGGTCAGAGAATTCCACAAATCATTATTAATCAAAAACATCATAATATTCTCTCTAATTACTTTAGAGTGATGTATCCTATATTGATTTACTCAACTGTCTACATATGGTTCATATTGTATCTAATTACTACCGACTGAATTATTCTAAGATGATTCATAAGTAGTATCAAAACACAGTAATTCCCACATTAGATACCTTGATAATCTCAAGTCTGAGAATCAATTATACAACCATTATTATGAGATAATCTATAGACACATAAGTAATATTCCATTCGAAATTCTCATAATTCGGTCAGTTTAGTGATTTATTTACTAATAATCATCCATATATTAATTTAAATATCTCTATTTATGAGATCAATTAGGTTTTTCATAAGAAAGAAACATAATGTGTGCTAGTTTTACCGTTTCAATAATATCTAATCTTGATGAAACTACAACTAGGAACATTTAGGAATAACACTTAAGTGTATATTGAATCTCATAATTATGATCTCATCATAATTTCAATTACACAGTAATTATTTCAAGGATTTTATCTTTAGTATTAAAACATAAAATATTAATTAAATTAATACATAAAGATAAATAAAGCCTTATCATTAATTCAAAATAATGTCATATACTAAATTGCATCCAATTGATTGGCTGCAATGATATAAACTAACAATCTCCCACTTGCACTAAAGTCAATCCCTTATGAATCTAATACCATATCTATCCATATGACGGTCATGTCTCTTTCGAGACAAGGACTTAGTAAGAGGATATGCTAGATTTTCTTTAGTGAGAACTCGCTCTAATGTTATGTCTTTCTGCTCCACTATCTCCCTGTTCAAGTGAAACTTCCTGAGTACATGTTTGGACCGTTGATGAGATCTGGATTCCTTTGCTTGCACAATAACACCGTTATTGTCACAATACAATACTATGGGCTCTTACTAGGAACCACTCCAAGATCAATGATGAACTTCTTACTCCAAAATGCTTCTTTTTCCGCCTTTGATGTTGAAATATAGTCCTCTTCGGTTGTTGAATCTACGATAGTTAGTTGTTTAGAACTCTTCCAACTAACTACACTACCATAAAGATTAAAAATATACCCTGGCTGTGATCTACTATTGTCTTAATCAGACTGAAAACTAGTATCTAAATGACACTGAACTCTCAGCTCAGCTCAGCTCCTCTCTGGACCAGAAAAATATCTTTAGTCTTTCTTAAGTACTTCAAGATGTTTTTTACAGCTGTCCCATGACCCTCACGGGGATTAGCTTGATATCTGCTTGTTATGCTCAAAGTGCAAGCAACATCTGGTCTAGTACATAGCATTGCATATATGATTGATCCAATTGCCGAAACATATGGAATACAATCCATTTTATCTCTCTCCTGTTGTGTCTGTGGACACATACTCTGTGAGAGAGAAATCTCATGCAATATGGGTAAGAATTCCCTCTTGGAATTTCCCATGCTAAACCTCTTTAGCATTTTTTTCTATGTATGTGGATTGAGATAATCCAAGCAACCTTTTTGATCTATCTCGATAGATCTTTGTACCTAGTATATAGGCTGCTTCTTCCATATCCTTCATGAAAAAGTTCTTAGATAATCATATCTTAACAAACTGGAGCATTGAAATGTCATTTCCAATAAGCTATATGTCATCCACATAAAGTACTAAGAAAACGACTGCACTTCCACTTACCTTCTTGTAAACACAAGGTTTATCTATATTTTCAATAAAATCAAACTCTTTGATTGTTTCATCAAAATGGATGTTCCAACTCTGCGACACTTTTTTGAGTCCATAAATGGACCTTTGCAACTTTCATACTTGATCAGGAAATTCTTTAAATTAAAAACCTTCAACTTGTGTCATATACACATCCTCTTGCAAATTCCCATTGAGAAATGCTATTTTGATATCCATTTGTCAAATTTCATAATCATGGTATGCTGCTATAGCCAATAAAATCCTTATAGATTTAAGTATTGCTACTAGTAAATCAACTCCTTGTTTTTATTTGTAACCTTTCGCCACCAACCTTGTTTTGTACGTATATACACTTCTATCCATATCATTTTTTCTCTTAAAAATCCGTTTAAACCCTATACCTTTAGGTGCGTTCACCAACATCCATACTTGGTTAGCGTACATGGACTCCATTTCGGATTTCATTGCTTCTTGCCATTTTAAAGAATCGATGTCTGACATTGCTTCTTTAAAAGTAATAGGCTCATAATCTATGAGTGATGCGTTATCCTTTCCATGATTAATATGTAGATCTAATCTAGTGGGAGGATGACGTATCCTATTATTCATCATGAACTATGTGTCTCTTGAACTCTTGGTTGTACATCATATGTATCAACTCCATTATGTTGTGGAGTTACAGGAGGAGACCAATGTGAAAGAATCCCATTCTCTTTTAAATAATAAAGAAACTCATGGTCTAAGTATTCACCAACTCGATCTAACTTAAGTGTCTTAATACTTTTTCCAGTTTATTCCTCTACCTCTAATATAAATTCTTTAAAGTTTTCAAATGATCCAGACTTTTGTTTCATCAAGTACACATAACCATATCTAGAATGGTCATCTGCGAATGTAATGAAATATGAGTATCCACCCCTAGCATTTGTGGACATAGGTCCACATACATATGAATGTATTAATTCTAGTAACTTTACTAGCACGTTGTCCCTTTCCCTTAAAGGGTAATTTGATCATCTTCCCTAATAAACAAGATTCATAAATTTCATATAATTTATAATCAAAAGGATCCAAATATCCTTCTTTATGTAATTTTGTGATTCTAGTTTCATTGATATGACCTAACTTATAATGCCATAAATAAGATGGAGTTTAGTTACTTAATTTTCTTTTCTTACTATATATGTTAAGAATTTGCCTTTCTGATTTAACTTATACAAACCATTTGTAAGCAATTCAGATCCATAATAAACATCATCTTTATAAAAAGAACAACTGGTATTCTTAATTATAAAGACAAATCCATTCAAATCCAAATAAGAAATAGAAATGATGTTTCTTGTAATAACATGAACATAATAACAATTATCAAGTTCTAATATAAGGCCAGAAGGCAAAACTAAACTACAAGTCTCTACAGTTAATACAACAACTTTTGTTGTATTGCCAACTCGCAGGTCCACTTCATCTTTCTTAAATGATCTACTCCTTATTAACATCTGCATGTTATTACACAAGTGAGAACCACAACCAGTATCTAATACCCAAGGATGTAGAATAGAAGTAGAAAGAATGATCTCAATCAAAACATATCTAAAAAAACAGCTTCCTTAAGCCTTTTATCTTTCAGGCTAGGAAGATAAGATGGGCAGTTCCTCTTCCAATGTTCGTTGACTCCGCAATGAAAACATGTGTCATTGTCATTGCTCTTTTTATTGACACCTCATTTGGCTTTTACTACATTAGTAGAAGTCTTCTGTTTCTTGTTATTATTCTTCTTAAAGCTCTTTTTCTTGCTTTTAGAAGAACTAACAATAAGTACAAAACTAGATTCCTTCTTAAGGCACCCTTCCGCATTCCTAAGCATGTTCAACAGTTTAGGCAGTGTCATGTCCTTCTGATTCATGTTGAAGTTCATGACGAACTGTGAAAAGCTCAAACTCAAAGACTGCAACACCATATCAACGCTTAACTCTTGGTCCATGATAAAACCTAATTAGGCCAATTTTTCAATATACCTAGTCATCTTCAGCACCTAAACGTTGACTGAAGATCTTTCTATCATCTTGCATTGAAATAGTGCCTTAGGGATTTGATATCTCTCCACTCTACTTTGCGCACCAAATAACTCCTTAAGATGCAGTATCATAGTAGGTGCATCTATGTTTTCATACTGCCTCTGAAATTTAGGAGACATGCAAGCTAACATCACACATGTAGCTTATTCAATGTCATCAATATAACGCTGATATTTCTCGCAGTCTTCATCAGTGGCATCTGAACAAGGTTTAGATGGAGCAGGAGTATCAAGAACATACAATTTCTTCTCTTACCTAAGAACAATTCGTAAGTTTCATAGCCAGTCTGAAAAGTTAGGTGCAGTCAGTTTGTTAGCATCCAAGATGCTCCTTAATGTCACATTGGTACTCTTCTTCAAATTCAATAACCGGAAAACATAAAAGAAGCATATATAAGTTTATATCCAAAACTCAAATAAAATAAGGACTTTAAAATTATTTAATTACTCTCACTATTTTATACAAAATAATAGCCCTTACTATTATATTAAAAAAATTATCAAATAATTCTTAGTGGGTTAGGATCCTATTTAAAATTAATTGATCTTGAGTTTACTCAACAAACCAACTAAAAATAAAATAGGTAGAAAATAATTTTTTAATCACATCTCATGTGACTTCTAGTACTGTTAGGTGATAACTTTTGCCAAATATATCAAATATATTATTCATAACCCCATCTCTAAGTTTATATGATCATGAGTTTACTTATCCAAATTATACAATTTCAGTTAAGTAGAACTTATTAATTTAAGGTAAAACATATCCGGATTAAAGTGATCTTGAGTTTACTTAATAAGTCAAACAATAAACATAAATATGGTTTTATTCTCAAATAATGAAAGACAACTATCACGTTCATAATGTGTATTTAATATTTTATTAAAAGATTTAAAATTTCAAAAATTTTTGGTCTCGTCAAAATAATATAATCTCATTATATTTATAATTTCAAACATAATCCAATTATGAAAGAAATGATTTAAAAACTTAGTAAAACATTTTTCAAGTTTATTATAAGTTGAAGTTAATTTAATCTCTATTAAATTAACTAAATCACCATTTAGGGTTTTAAAAAATATTTTAAAAATACATAAAAGGGGTTAGGAGGGTGCTTGGTGCATGCATTGCAGGCGTCAGGTGAGGACACGCGGGGAGCGTGCATAATAGATGCAAATCATAGGTGTTCAAATTCAGCAAAATGGGTTACGTAGAATCAGAAAAAACGCAAGATTCCCAAAATAGTCATCGTATATGCTTAGAGAATAAAAATCCAAATGTAAATGGAGGCAATCGTGGATAATCAATTAACAAAGGGATTAGAAAATCCCATATGTTAGTTTCGGCAGAACTCAAAATCCATAAGCAGTAGTTGAGGAACAAAGTTCCTGAACAAACAAAACCAAAACAGTCATGAATAAGCTTCGAAAAAGTCAAAAGCCGATGCATAATAAATCAAATCAACAATAATAAAGCATCTAATTCAAGATTAACAATTAAAGAAGGCTCTGACACTACAGTTGGATTCTAACCATGATCGAATCACGGATGTAGCAGAAATAAAAAAAAAATTTATGAATTCCAAGTGGATCCCTATAATTGATTAAAATTAGATAAAACACAAATCGATGTAAAAATAGTACCTTGTTCGCTTTTCTTTGAAAAATCTGTGAAACTTTTCTCTAATTGATCAATCACGAGTTTTTTAATTGTCCAACATCTGATAGTATCTACAAGGCAATTCCCAAACTGCTTTGAGAAGAAAAAGACAAAAAGTGCTAGCTTCTAAAATCTTTTCCCTTTAAATAGAAAAATCATGACAGTCTTTTATTAAGATTAAATCTCTTTAATTATAATGAAAATAAATTTCTAATTCTAATTAATTTAATTTTAATAAAATCAAATATCTCATATTTAATTCCCAAAGTTTCTCAAACTTTACAATTAGGTCCAACTTAATTAAATTGAATTTTCTTTCATAAAATTTTCATTAATGTGTGACCCATTAGGTTCCTAATAAATTAACAATAATTATAAATTATAATTCTAATTGACGATTAAAATTAGATAAATTAAAAATCTTTTTAATTTATCGTTAATTTTTCAATTAAATAATTAATAATAATAAATCATGATTGACATCTAGCAACAAGTCATGATTGCCTAAATATCAGGAATGTCAAAGTGATTGACTTAAATGTCAAAGTAATTGACTTAACCTATCCATACATGACTATAATATATAATTTAATCATTTCGTCATTTAATATTCTAATTGAATAGAGTATGTATACAATGTCTACTCTTATCATCCAATCATGTTCGTTCTTACTAATTAGTAATTGATTTATAATTGAAATTTGAAAACTCATTTTCAAGTATCAATTTACTCTAGTAAGAGAATTCCATAAATCATTACTAATCAAGAACAACAAAATATTCTCTTTAATTACTTTAGAGTGACGAATCCTATATTGACTTATTCAACTATCTACGTATGGTTCATACTATATCCAATTACTACCGACTGAATTATCCTTGGATAATTCATAAGGAGCATCAAAACACAGTAATTTCCATACTAGATATCTTGGTAATCTCAAATCTGATGATCAATTATACAACTATCATTATGAGATAATCCATAGACACATAAATAATATTCCATTTAGAATTCTCATAATCGGGTCAGTTCAGTGACTTATTCTCTAATAATTACCCACACATTAGTTTAAGTATCTCTATACTTTAATTTATGATATCAATTACTTTCTTCGTAAGAAAGAAACATAATGTGTACTAGTTTTACCGTTTTAACAATATCCAGTTTTGATGAAACTACAACTAGGAATATTTAGGAATACCATTTAAGTATAAATTGAACATCATAATTATGATCTCATCATAATTTCAATCACACAGTAATTATTCCAAGAATTTTATCTTTAGTATTAAAATATAAAAATTTAATTAAATTAATACATAAAGATAAATACAGTCTTTTCATTAATTCAAAACAGTGTCATGCATTAATTTGCATCCAATTGATTAGCTACAAGGGCATAAACTAGAATTTTTAACTTTCAATTAAATTATTTAAATTTAACTTAAACTAATATTTATTATAATTATTAATTTTAATCAATATTTGTTTCTTTCGTATTTAACAACAAAGTTTAGCTATCATATTAATTAGTTCACATAAATATTTATACCATTTATATTTTATCGTTATTTTTTAATTAATTTTAATAGAATTAAAAATTTAAACATTTTAAAGTTGTATTCCAATTACGTTAATTAAAACAGAAATGCATTTAATTGATAAACTATTCAGTCTCCCCCACGAACTGCGGATCTAGAAGCCGTAGAAAAAAAAAACCTACGGAAGAGAAAATTAAATTAACTACCACGTAATCTTCGTACCTTATTTCCTTCACGCATGCCACCTTGAAATAATTAACCACACCACTTCTAGAGGTTTACCATTTATGATTTATGGAGTTTCACGTTATATGTTCAGGAAAGACCAATTCAAGAATGCTGACTTTAAATTTTTATTTTAATTAAACGGGTTTCTTTCCCCGTAACTTGCAACTTAGCAGGATTACAATTGGGTGTTGACGATGATGAGTTTTTTTTCTTCTTGTTTTTACTTTTTCAAAAATTTAAGTCTAAAAATTTCTTTATCATTCATGATATATCGAGGTCAAATTTTCTGGTACAAGATTTCTTAAAACGTAACTTGAATTTATGATTTTTTTTTTGAGAAATTAAAAAATTTCATTGACAAATGTAAGATTACCAAGAGGAGAATAGCTTATAATTAAGTCAGCAGCAGCGCTCGATTTAAGAGACAAAATGAAGCTACGTCGTTTGAGCAATTCAAGATAAAAACATTACAAAGCAAAAAACGAACAGATCCTACGTCGTTGAGCCATCTACGGTAAAACTAACCCAACCTTTCGCGAGACTTCTAAAAGGAGTTCCCCAATTCGACTAAGGGATGGCGATTCGGCAGACCCGGATGCTGTGAGGGGCGCGATAGCAGTCGACAGAGGTGGAATGTCCAGGTAAGCGACGATAACGTATCCTAAGTATAGGGTTTAAAGTACCATCTTTGATCCGGTTTGTGGCTTGTAGGGATTAGAAGTGCCCAGCGCAATTGCGATCCATCTGGGAAAGTAATTTTATCAATTATTCCAAAGTTAACCCTCCTAATATATCTATACTATTTTGAATAATTTAAAACATGGTTGATATGAAAAGAAAGATTAAAAGGTGAATTTTAAGAATAGACTAAGGGTGCGCTTCTTTGATAAGTACGAGAAAAGAGGAATGAATATTTAATAAAAAATAAAATTTGAAAAGAGTAATGATTTGATTACTTATACTTTCATTCATAATTTTTAGATATTGCTTCATTCCTTTCGATTATGAGAGGAATGAGAGTCATTTCTCGTACATTTTGAAGCGCGCTTGCTATTAACGACAGTCCAACCCTTTTTCTTTTTACTTTTCTCTTTTATCGTTCTCCAATATCCGCTGTTCTTTAATATAGTAGCTTTGCTATCATTATTTATTCCTACCCTATGACACAAAGCGATGCTTGATTTTTTTTAATTTAGTAAGGTTTGGTATTCTTTAACAAATATTATTATTTATTAATTAATTACAATATAAATTGATAAAAATATAATTAATTAATTATAATATAATATAATTAATTAATTATATTATAATTAATTTTTATTTCTCAAAATTTTTTACAAACCAACTACCATTAATGATAATGATAATAATTCTTTTTTCTTAATCAACCATCATAATTATAATGATAATATTTATTTTTATTTGTCATTATATTTATTATCATCATTATTATTATTTCCCTGTACGAACCACTGCTCCCTAAATTTTAAAAAATATAACAAAATAAAATGTCAACTGTATATAAGTTTATTTTATTTTATTGTTGATTTTATGAGATCTAGGCAATAAATAAGTGTACAGAAGTCCTTTGAATTGATCCAAGACATTGGAAACGGGCACAATTGGCCGCTACTTGAGTGTTGAATTATGGTAAGACTTTGTGCCTGGCCAATCATTTGTTTATTGAAGAGAAGGACAAAGAAAATGGGATTCTTGATCATTCCAACTTTGCCTGTTTTCTTCCCAATGCTTTATGCTTTTGTTTCTCCCTAATCACATGCCCTAACCCAAATAATTATGACCTAATCCATTTTTAAATTGGTTATTGTAAGATTAGTAGCTGGACCCTCTGCTTCAAACCTAACCGCACTAAGTATGATGCAATATTAGTTTAAACAAATTAATCAAACACATGTAGAATTTTATAAAATTTGAGGAAGCTGCTGGGAAGGAGGATGGGAAGATTAGTCAATAATACCAACCCTTTACCACTAATTAAATTTTCATTTGTTTATTTTATAATATCAAAGCATATAATTTATAAATATACCAAAACACGTTTGTAATATATATTGAACACAAAAAGACACTCTTTCCTTTCATTTTCATTTTCATTTTCAAGTTCAAGTTTTGTGCGTGTTCGTCTGTCTTGATGAGCATGGACATTCATGGTTATCTAACTGATACGATCGTGAGGTGAGCTGATGATTCTTGATAAACTGACTTGGACTTTACAAAAGAAAGGACAAACCAATATAATAATAATATTTATTTTTTTAATGTTTCAGATGCGTTAAGACATCTCTATTTGTTGTATGTAAGCAAGAGTCAAAGAAAGCCAGCATTTTTTGTTTTTTGGGTCATGCAGCAAAGGTGGTGTCCTCAGATTCCAGATAACGTGGAGACTATATATAAAAATTTTCAAGATAACTGTTCTAATTGCAGACATCTTGGTCAAATAATGCTAACAGAAAAATAAAAAACAGCTCTAAATAGTTCCTCGCCCCCTTGTTTTTGATTTTCTTTTTCTTTTAAATGTAGATGTCTGCATTGAAATTGTGAAATTGTACAACTTTGAACGTTCAACAGCCGCCAGTTTTAAACACTATCCCCTTATAAAGCAATCATCTGGCTCCTTCTTTCCAAGAAGCCACCTTTTTCCATTGGTGAGCTTGCTCTTTCAGCTCTCGAGCTCAAAAAGTTGAGTTCTTGAGCACCAAGATTGGAAATTTATAGAGAAAGAGAGAAGACTGAAACTTGGTTTTGTTGGGTTTTAGTTGTTGTTCCGATTGAAACAGAATTGTTTTTCCATGGAGGCTTCTGATATCTACAGAGCCAGTTCTAGTTTGCGAAGAGGAGGCTCTTCAATATGGAGAAGCAATGGCTTGGAAGCTTTCTCTACATCTTCACGTGAAGTAGACGACGAAGAAGCTCTAAAATGGGCTGCGCTTGAGAGACTACCAACCTATGATCGTTTGAGGAAAGGCATATTGATTAGTGCATCCAAACATGGAGCCACCGAGATTGACGTTCAAAACCTTGGTTGGCAAGAACGAAAGAACTTGATCGAGAGGCTGGTAAAGGTCGCTGAAGAGGATAACGAGAAGTTCTTGATGAAGCTCAAGAACCGTATTGACAGGTAACTTTGTCACCTTGTTCTTCTTTGATTTTTTTAATATATCCCATGTGGTTACAGTCTTAAAGGAGCTTGGATTCTAAAGAAAATGTGAAAAGGCAAACTTTTCTTCTTAGTTGGATCTTCATTTGTTTCATCTACAACTTGCTATAAGATGGATGTGTTTCTTTCTATTGTATGTTCTTTCAGCTAAAAGACGTAGATGTTTATAGTTAAATGTATATTCTCGAAGTTAATAGAGGTCTGACTCGAGTGTTTCTTGGTGCTTCAGGGTTGGTATTGATATGCCAACAATTGAAGTCCGATTTGAGAATCTAAACGTTGACGCAGAAGCTTATGTGGGAGGCAGAGCTTTGCCTACCTTTGTTAATTTCTCCATTAACATAGTGGAGGTAGTTACTTATCAAGATTTAGCACTAGCCATTACTAAGTTGATGGATCCGTTTAAGTCCAGTTTTTCTGATCTTACTAATCATCTCTTTTTCATGAATTTTGAAGGGTTTCTTGAATACTCTCCACATTCTGCCAAGTAGGAAAAAACACGTCACCATCCTTAAGGATGTTAGCGGAGTTATTAAACCATCCAGGTAACATAAATATAATTAGAGATTTCAATATTTCATATTTTCAAAGTAGTGCTTGGAATACATAGCATCCATTTCTAATTTTTTCTTTTTTTTTTTTTGGTTTGGTTACAGAATGGCTTTGCTGTTAGGTCCTCCTAGTTCTGGAAAGACAACTCTTTTGAAAGCACTATCAGGAAAGCTTGATTCTGATCTTAAGGTGGTTATAACTCCTTGCAATGTATTCTCTTAATGAGCATGTAACTATTATCCCTTAAGTTTTGCTTTTTGACTCCATTTACAATTTAATTTTTATTTTGCAGGTCGCTGGTCGTGTGACTTACAATGGTCATGGGCTGGATGAGTTCATACCACAAAGAACAGCTGCCTATATCAGTCAGCATGATCTCCATATTGGAGAAATGACTGTAAGAGAAACCTTGGCATTCTCTGCAAGATGCCAAGGAGTTGGATCTCTACAGGGTAAGACCGATGAATATTCACACATGATTTTGACCAATTAGTAGTAGCTAGTCAAAATCTGAACATCAACTGATACTGACATAAAAACCTACTTGCAGAGCTCCTAGCGGAGTTATCCAGAAGAGAGAAAGCAGCTAATATTAAACCTGATCCTGATATTGATGTCTACATGAAGGTGAGCCAGATTTGTGTTAGTTAGAACACTAGTCTAGCATTTCCCTAACGAACATCCGTGTTGAAATTAATGGTATGTGTTTAACCAAGCTTTAATTTTGTCACTTCTGGTGTTACAGGCAGCAGCAAGAGAAGGTCAGGAGTCCAGCGTTGTCACAGATTATGTCTTAAAGGTAATTTCACCAAGGAGTTCACTAATGTCATCAATTGTTTATCACAAACACAATTTGGCCTAATTCATTTATTTCCTTCTCTCTACAGATACTGGGATTGGAAATTTGTGCTGATACCATGGTTGGGGATGAAATGATAAGGGGTATATCTGGAGGACAGAGGAAGCGTGTCACAACTGGTGAAATGCTGGTTGGACCATCGAAAGCTTTGTTTATGGATGAGATTTCCACAGGATTGGACAGTTCAACAACTTTCCAAATTGTGAACTCGCTCAAGCAATCCATTCACATTCTCAATGGAACTGCCCTTATTTCCCTACTCCAGCCAGCTCCAGAAACTTATAACCTGTTTGATGACATTATTCTCATATCAGATGGACAGATTGTTTACCAAGGTCCTCGAGAGAATGTACTTGAGTTTTTCGAATATATGGGATTCAAATGCCCTGAAAGAAAAGGCGTGGCTGACTTCTTGCAAGAAGTATGTATAAATATGGACTTTACATTTATTTCCATGGAGTATTCTTTATGTGAAGAGAAACTTGATTACATAAACTTCCATGACGCTTATGAACATAACCATGAATTTGATTGTAGGTTACGTCTAAGAAAGATCAACGGCAGTACTGGGCACGTAGAGATCAGCCCTACCGCTTTGTAACGGTCAAGGAATTTTCAGAGGCATTCCAATCATTCCATCTTGGACGGAGGATTGGAGATGAACTTGCAACTCCATTTGATAGAAGTAAGAGCCACCCTGCTGCCTTGACAACCAAAAAGTATGGCATTGGAAAGATGGAGCTGCTTAAAGCCTGCTTCTCAAGAGAGTACTTGCTCATGAAGAGGAACTCCTTCGTCTACGTTTTCAAGATTAGCCAAGTAATTTTCAAGAATATTTACATTATCTTGGCTGCCAATTTGAACATAAAACATAGTTCTCGTGACCATTAATCTTTGTCTTTTTTCGTAGTTCTCATGACCGTTAATCTTTGTCATTTTTCGTCCAGCTTTTAGTAATGGCATTCATGACTATGACACTTTTCCTGCGAACAAAGATGCACCGAGACACCGTTGATGATGGAGGAATCTATTTGGGTGCTTTATTCTTCACTGTCATCACTGTCATGTTCAATGGTATGGCTGAGATATCCATGACCATTGCAAAGCTTCCTGTGTTTTACAAGCAAAGGGACTTTCTGTTCTATCCTGCGTGGGCCTTTTCTATTCCACCGTGGATCATTAAGATCCCAGTTACATTAGTAGAAGTGGCTACCTGGGTGTTCACAACTTATTATGTCATTGGATTTGATCCAAATTTTGGAAGGTAATACACAAAACTACAGAAACTTAAACTTATGCTCATAGAATCATGTATGTAAAAATATATATACATCCTTAGCTAATACAAACTGTGATGGAATTTCTACAGGTTTGCTAGGCAGTACATTCTGCTTGTGATTGTTAATCAGATGGCCTCCGGACTATTTCGGTTCATTGCTTCAATTGGAAGGGACATGATCGTTGCAAACACTTTCGGGTCATTTGCTCTGCTTATACTATTTGCATTGGGTGGCTTTATATTGTCAAAAGGTATACTAAGTGTACTGCTATGCTTTAAAGTTCCAATTCTATGTTAAGTCAAGCCTGACATTGTTCCTTTTCTTGATGTTTCAGACGACATTAAGAAATGGTGGATATGGGGTTACTGGTCATCTCCTTTGATGTATGCTCAGAATGCAATAGCTGTTAATGATTTCCTTGGACATAGTTGGAGACATGTAAATTCCAGGAACTGTCCATACAAATTCAATGTACTTTCCCTGGATCACCAACTTACCTCGCAATTTGTTTCTTTAAATGCAGAAGCTAAACTCAAACAACGAAACACTAGGTGTTCAAGTAATGAAGGCTCGTGGTATCTTCCCACAATCATACTGGTACTGGATAGGAATAGCAGCAACCGTCGGTTTCATGTTCTTATTCAACTTCCTTTATACCTTGGCTCTTACTTACCTCGAGCGTAAGTGTCATTCACCTTAAGTTTTCATGGTTTCAGAATGTGAATTCTTGTGTTAATGTCTTGAACTGTATACGATGCAGCATTTGGGAAGGCTCAGGCTATTATTCCTGAAGATTCTGAATCCGATGATAAAACTGGAGGAGCTATTCAGTTATCAAATCGTGGAAATGATGAAGGAAACAGGTCGTATATAACCGAAGATAATGATGAGGCCAATCGTAATAAGAAGAAAGGAATGGTTCTTCCATTTGAACCACATTCCATCGCCTTTGACGATGTGACGTACTCTGTCGACATGCCACAGGTATTGGCAGTTGGGAAGATCAGATTTATCTTGTATAATTGCAAATTTAAGAAGGCATAGGGTCATTTAGTTGATTTTGTACTCTGCAGGAAATGAAGAATCAAGGAGTTGTTGATGATAAATTGGTACTTCTAAGGAGTGTTAGCGGCGCTTTCAGGCCTGGTGTTCTCACAGCTTTAATGGGTGTCAGTGGTGCTGGAAAAACCACTCTGATGGATGTGTTGGCCGGCAGGAAAACTGGAGGTTACATTGATGGCAACATAAAGATTTCTGGGTACCCAAAGAAGCAAGAAACTTTTGCTAGAATCTCAGGATACTGTGAGCAGAATGACATTCACTCTCCACATGTTACTGTTTATGAATCCTTACTATATTCAGCTTGGCTTCGTCTTGCCCCTGATGTCGATGCCAAAACAAGAGAGGTAGGTATTCAAGTTTAGAATTCTGTTCAAGTTTCGTGTTTGCTAGCAAACAGTTAGCTTGACCTTGCGCTCTTTCCTTTTAGATTCTTCTGAATGAGAAAACATTTAGCTACTCCTGGCAAAACCAATAATGTAAAACTTTATTGCAGATGTTTATTGAGGAAGTCATGGATCTTGTAGAATTAAACCCATTGCGTCATGCACTAGTTGGGATGCCTGGTGTAAATGGTCTATCTACCGAGCAACGCAAACGGCTTACTATTGCCGTTGAACTAGTAGCCAATCCCTCTATCATTTTCATGGACGAACCAACTTCAGGACTGGATGCTAGGGCTGCTGCAATTGTTATGAGAACCGTCAGAAACACTGTGGACACAGGAAGAACAGTTGTGTGCACCATCCATCAGCCAAGTATTGATATATTTGAAGCATTCGATGAGGTAAGCAATGCTGACAGATCATGGGATTCTGGTTTATGGCAGGTTCTTCAACATTCTTACTTTACTTTTTTATGAACGCTCAATTGCAGCTGTTTTTGTTGAAACGAGGAGGACAAGAGATATATGTTGGACCACTGGGTCGTCAATCTTGCCATTTGATCAAATATTTTGAGGTGAATGTTTTTATTCATATTCTAAATGTAAAAATTTGCATTTGAGTTTACTGGCTAATTTTGTGTCATTCTTTCTTAAAGGATATTCAAGGAATTAGTAAGATCAAAGATGGTTACAATCCAGCAACTTGGATGTTAGAAGTTACAACCACAGCACAAGAAATGGCTATGGGGGTTGATTTTACAGACATTTACAGGAATTCAGACCTGTTCAGGTATGTTGTTGATTTACTGAATAACAACTTAGATGGTGAATTTGAGTCCATATTAAAATTTTTTTTGAAGATGACCTTGTTCTTACAATAACTGAAATGAAAAAGAGGAAAATTGCTCTACAGATTTTACAGATGTTTGGCCTTTTCTTTTTCAGGAGAAATAAAGCAATGATAGCAGAGTTAAGCAAGCCTGCTCCCGGTTCAAAGGACCTCTATTTCCCTACACAATACTCCCAGCCATTTATCACACAATGTGTGGCTTGCTTATGGAAGCAACATTGGTCATACTGGAGAAATCCGCCATACACTGCTGTTAGATTCCTCTTCACCACATTTATAGCCATCATGTTTGGAACAATATTTTGGAAGCTTGGATCCAAGACGTAAGTTGCAATACATTAGTGAAAATCCACAGACAAGCACTTTATATCCCCCCTGTAATCACGTTCATGTGTCCAAAACTGCAGGTCCAAACAACAAGATCTTTTCAATGCTATGGGTTCCATGTATTCAGCTGTTATCTTCCTGGGTGTGCAAAATGCATCATCGGTGCAGCCTGTTGTGGCCATCGAGAGGACAGTCTTTTACAGGGAAAGAGCTGCTGGAATGTATTCAGCTATGCCCTATGCCTTTGCGCAGGTAAGTGATTTCCTGATTACATCTAGTAGACTACCAGAAAATTCATGGACTACTCCTTACCAATCATTTCACTCCTTCTTCAGTCCCTTATTGAGCTACCACATGTCTTTGCTCAAGCCGGTGTCTATGCTGTTATAACCTATGCAATGATTGGATTCGAATGGACTGCAGCAAAGTTCTTTTGGTATTTGTTCTTCATGTACTTCACTCTACTCTACTTCACCTTCTATGGAATGATGGCTGTTTCCATAACACCAAACCACCACATAGCATCAATTATCTCTGCAGCATTTTACTCAATCTGGAACCTCTTTTCAGGATTCATAATGCCCCGTCCTGTAAGTATTGAAAACTCTTATGCAATACCAATTCACTTTCTTACAAATGCTTTGAGCTAATTATATTCCTCGTTTTCTCTGCTTGGTATATAATATAACAGAGAATGCCGGTTTGGTGGAGATGGTACTACTGGGGATGTCCAATTTCCTGGACATTGTACGGTTTATTTTCAGCACAGTTCGGAGACATTCAAACTAAAATTGAAAGTGGTAAAACAGTGGAGCAGTTTCTGAGAGATTACTATGGTTTCAAACATGATTTTCTTGGAGTAGTTGCAGTTGTGGTTTTTGGTTGTGCTGTCCTGTTTGCCTTCATTTTCGCATTCGCAATCAGGGCGTTCAATTTCCAGAGACGGTAGAATTTTGTTTTGTACTTTGATTCCTGCATATGCATATATAGAAGTGGTACAAGGTATTCATTAACTATTACATGGGAGGACTGAAGAACAAATGGGTATGTAGTACGTATATATGTTCTTATCAATGCAATTTGTAAGAATTTAGTATAGATACTTGTGTTGTACTGAGGCAAAGAAAACTGTATCTTGCAGAACCATTTTGTTCATGGAAAGTTACAGTACATTATTTTATCAAATTACATATTTGCTGCGCCTAACAGGGTTGTTGGAAATCATTAAACAGAACTTAGAATTGGGAAACAAACTCTAACACTGTGTATGGCAATCTAAGATGTAAAGGAAACGAGAGTAAATTTAAATGAGGAAACGAAAGGAAAGGAAAAGAAGTGAAATTTAATT